>JARHVA010003989.1:1597500-1745718 GCA_037957365.1 Torreya grandis | reverse complement strand
AAGAAAATATAACATCTTTTTGTGTGATCTAAATTTTGTCATAGAATTTTACATTAAACATTACATTTTATTAGGATATGGATTTTAATTATTTTGCATTTGTATATGTTTCCTCCTCCATACATATTTAGAAATAAAAACATAGATGAAATAGGTAGTTAAAATAAGAGAGATTTCAATTAACCTATATAAGTAAAAACCTAAATATCATGGTGTCTAAAGACTCCTAGACTTTCCCACATTTAAGTGTGCAACCTCAAAAACTATATACATGCACCTTAAGTGAAAGAAAAGATAAATTGGGATAATGGAATATCCATCCATTTAATGAAATTGATATAATGATTAATATGATTATAGTTTATCATAAGTAGGGGAAATAATTATTTTAAAGGAACGAGTCTATGTTATGACAATTATGTCACTATGGAAAATGTATTAACCTAAATGAGATCTAGTAAAGAACTGATGGAAGTAGAAGTCATAAAAAAAGAAGGGGAATAATTAGTGGATAAAGAATCACAAGGATACTAAATTAAAGAATGATAAGAATGTGATAAATTTAAAAAACCTAAAAGTGATACTTAATCTATTTAAGAGAAATAAAGTTTTAAAGTAAAAATACGAAAGAACCAAAAATGAAAAAATGGTGTAAGTAATGATCATTACAAAATATGAGGTAAATAAATGAAATGTATAATATAAAATAAACACGAGATAATATGACAAGAAAAATTTATGCTAAAAACTAAATCTGATAAGAATATGTGAGATGTGAGTATATGTGTCTTATAAAGTTTATTGAAGTTAAATTTAGTGATGATGGTAAAGAGGTGAAAGGTTATTTATGTGTACTTCATGGTAAGGATGAAGTATCAAGATACCAAAAGATAAATAGAGGGAATTGTAACATGTCCTTGAAGTTTGAATGAGTAAAGGGTTGGCATCACAAGATGATCAAAATTTTGAAAAGGTAAAATAATGGGAATCTAAATATGGCCTAGTATACAAATGAAGAAAAGGATGGGGATCACAAGATGCCCAAAAATGAGAGATATATATTTAAAATTGGAGATATAATGAACTACATCATGTTGTGTGACATAGTTTGGAAATTTAGAAACAAAAAAAATTGTATCATGTTATTAAATATAGTTTGATGAAAATTAATTGTTAGAATGAACTGTATGGATTTGTCTAATGAAGTTTATTAAATTGTACTATTATAATGATCTACATCAGGTTGGATAATTTATCTTGATGAAATTGAATTGTTAGATTGAACTGCATCAAGTTTATAGATGTAGTTTGATGAAACTAAACTATTATAATGAACTGCATTGGTTGGCCAATTGAGTTTGATGAAACTTAATTGTTAGAAATAAATTTATTTCCTTAGACAATGTATTTTTATTAAATTTAAATATTAGAATGAAATGTATTGGGCTAATTGATGTAGTGTGATGAAATTGAAATGTAATAATAAACTTCATGACTAGTTGATTTAGTTTAAGATAGGTAAACACATTGATATATCATATATTCAAGATTTTTAAATTGACATAAGACTTATAGGATAGGTATTAGTAGGTATATAATGTAAGGGAGTAATATTTATTATATGTTTTGGATTAGCCATTTAAACTAGGTGTTCCTTTAGTTCATGTGACCTAAGAAGTTAAGGATTGACAGATGCAAAAACCATCTTGAAGCTATTCAAGTTAGCTATATTATATTTATTTTTTTAATAATGATGAAAAACTATGGTTTGGATAACATTAACATAAGATTTTTAATTATGAGTACATTAAAATTAATGATTATGTATTTGATGTTTATGTTATTTGAATTGGTTAGGCTAGGATTAAGAGACATTAAGATAGTCTTGATAATGTGGTGTAGGAGCATATTCATGCTTTGAATATGTTTATTATGTTCTTGGTTAACTATTAGAGAGTCTAGGTGTGTTAGATTGATTTCCCTCCATTTTGTGATATTAAAATTTTCAAATTTGCAATTATGCCTATTAAGCATGTAATAAGGCCTAAACTTGTCTCAAGGCCACAAAATTGTATAAAATTTCATCTAAAATAGTTTGAGATACCATATTATATGTTATCTTATGTGGTTTAGATGAGATTTAGGGTAGTTGTGATCTTATTTATTTGGAAAAGTGGTTAACTCCATTTTTGGAGTTTGTTGCGTGAGTCTAGAATAGAGATTTGGTATCTAAATTGAGGTTTTCAATTGTGTGAAGGGATTACTTCAACCAAAATAGATGTAATATGTTTATTTAAATGTGGAATGAAAGTATGATATGTTTAATGTTTTTCTCATGACTGGGTTGCACACTCAGACAAGGCAACAAGGGTGAAGATCGATAGTCAATATTAGAGGATTGTTTTCCTCTCTATGATTTCTTAGATATCTAAAAGAGGTCAAAACATGTTCAACAACATTTTTTTGACCTATTGACACGTTCATATAAGCTATGTAACTCTATTTTTTGTGTTGATTGGCCTTAACTAGGGCTTTGCTGATATCATAAACTGTATGGTGAAAAATCCTAGAATTTTGTAATTCATGTTCTCTTGGGATCACTATAAACTTTATGAAGTTTCAAGTCCTAATTCAATTGGTAAGTGTATTTTCTATCATAACCTTATTTACACATTTTGACTGAGCTAGAGGATATTAGGGGTAATTACAGATTAAAATGGAAATTTATTGATTGGAATAGCTTAATAATGTCATTTTACATCTCCCATATGAAGTTCAAGGTACAAAACCTTTCCAAATCCTCTGTATCTCCAAAATAGGGTGTCTTAAAGGCCTAATTAGGTCTGACATAGTTTGAATTAGGACCATTCCATACAAAACAAACCTAGATGAAATTTAGGTATGTTATATAGCTCCATAATAGGTATCTAGATCATGTTTAAGCTTTGTAATATCTAGAGTTTGAAGAAAGAAATGGGGAAAAGATAGGGTCAACTGGGCTATAATCCCATGAGCCCATCAATAAAACAAAGGAGGTTTTATGGCCTAGGGTGTGGTATTTTATCATTTAGAGGTATCTATATAAGTGTAAATAGTATATATAAAATGTGTTTATGGTGTATAGGTTGGTAATTATTATTTTTAAGTCTTTCTACACAATTCTTTGTTGAGACCCAAGTCTTATTGCTTATGTATTCTCAAGTGCAACATACCAATCATGAGACCTTTTGTTGAACAAGTGATGCTAAGTTAGTCTAGTAATCTTGAAGGTGTATTTAGATGTTCTTAGGGTTGCATCATAATGCTTTCTGGTAAGATCATAAAAATTTAAAAATGGACCAAACAAGCAGGTAATAAGGAATAATTAAATATCATAAAAATTCTCATGAGAATGACCTATTGTAGTTTTCCACCAAAAAAAATTATTAGGATTGTACCATTTTGGAGGAAGTTTATAAGATTCAAATGTCATGGGTTTGTATGGTGGTATCTTTTGCTTGGGTTCATGGAGACCAAGGGAAGGTAGGAAGAGGTTTTATTTCTTGGTTTGGAATCTCATTTTTTATGTTTTTGGGGAGGATTTATATGAGATTAAGTGTTATAAATTACATTGGTTGATGTTTATTTATGGTATAACTAAAATTGGCTCATAAGGAAGGCTTGCATTCTTCTTCTTTATTAAAGCCTCTTCTAAATTCTTAGGGTAAAACATAATAAACTTGTATTGAAGAGGGTATTTAAGAGTGGTAGAAAATATTTTGAAAATTTTATCATCATTAATTTTATGGTATGATTTATGAACTAAAGACTTCCATCATTTGATTAAAGTAAGGGAAGATTCACTACAAACTTGCTTAAAATTAATGAATTTGTTAAGTCTACTCTTTATTAAGTTCACTAGGGTGGAATTCCTTAACTAAAGCATTGACTAAATCCTCTATATTTATAATTGAATGTCTATGAAGTTGATTATAAATTTGTATCACATATCCAAACAAGGTTTTGAAAATAATATTCATATTATTTTAAAACAATTCCTTATAGATATTGCTAAATATTTTAATAAAGATAGAAATATCATTAGTCCCATTGTATGTGATAGTTGGATACATGTTTCCAATATCTATAAACATAATGAATGGATCTAAAGGTTCATTTTAAATATGTTGAAATATTTTTTTATACATGAGAGGTTGAGGGATGATATTCCCCTTGACACATATAAGAGGATGATGAAAAAACATCTAATATAGTTGAGTCATGATGAATTGAAGAAGTTGGATAGCCATTTGAAAAATATGGTTTTACATTTTGAGAATTTGAAAATTACTATAATCTTTCTTAAGGGTCATTTTTTGTAAAACTTTGTAAGTATGTGTGTTATATCTAGAGGTGGATTTTAATTAGAAGTAGTAGGAGGGAGATTGACATCATTAGTTGTGCGAGGAATATTCCCAAAATTCATGTTGGTTTCACCACATTTCATAGAGTATGAAGGAATCTTATTAATAAAACCACTCTTGTTTAGAGTGTAAATTGTGTTTTCATAAAGATATTAATAATATGAGTGGAATCATATAGATATTCATTTTGATTGATTTTAACCATGTGATAATAATTGGTGTTATTTTTAGTAGTGAAAAAATAGGATTGTGAGCATTGGTTTTGATAGGTGGAACACAATTTGATGTTCCAACTATTTATTTAGATGTGTTTATGAGTTTATGATTTTTATGTTTGGAAGGAGTAAAAGTTGCGTAAGGCATATGGGTGGTATAATTGTCATTATTTTGGATTTAAATTTGAATAGTGTATATATTTATTTAGATGTGTTTATGAGTTTATGATTTTTATGTTTGGAAGGAGTAAAAGTTGTGTAAGGCATATGGGTGGTATAATTGTCATTATTTTGGATTTAAATTTGAATTGTGTGTGTGTGTGTGTGTGTGTGTGTGTGTGTGTGTGTGTGTGTGTGTGTGTGTGTGTGTGTGTATATATATATATATATATATATATATATATATATATATATAGTGATTTGTTTCCCCAAAACCACTCTAGATATTCTATCTAAAATTTGATCTACGCCATACCATATATCATATGGTATGGGGTAGATCAAATTTTAGATAGAATATCTAGAGTGGTTTTGGGGAAACAAAGCACCATGAAGAGTTGTATTCAGTAGTGTAAAAAGTGGCAAGGAAGAAACAACCCATGTAAGATATAAATGGGTTGATGTTGGATATAAATATATCAAGGGATGACAAAATAATGATAAGTATTGTATAAATATGATATGAAAAGTGACTAACTACAGAAAACTAACAATATTAGGTAGGCTAATTCCATTCATTTATGGGTCTATAAAAATAGGTTATATCAACCAAGCTTATGGAGTTAGCTAAAATGAATAGATTGTACCAGGTTAGTTGATATAGTTTGGAAAAAAATAAGTTTGAATGGTAGCTAATAATAATACATTTTATTAGCCAAGATGATGTAGTTGGAAAAAACATTAAAATGCATCAAGTTTTTTGATGTAGTTGTCAAAAAATAAAATGGTAGCAATCTAGTTGATACCATCTACAAGTAAATAGATAAAATTATTTTGCTATCCAATATATCTAGGCTAAAAATTATATATTGTATTTGAAAAAAAAAATCTATGTTTAAAAAATGAATAACATGAATATTAAGATAAACAATAAAAAATGGAAACCTGAAGATAATCTAACCAAGTGTAGGATAAGATTCATGTAGAATTCGTTAGAATAATGTAGGGGTTATGATAAACATAAAAATATCATATATAAATATAATTATACTAAAAAAAAGGATGATAAAATAGATTCCATGATACTTAGTTAAAATAATGACCAATGACATTCGTAGATATAACATAGGGTTACCTATGTCAAGAGGAAAGGGTTTTAAAGCCTAAGCCTATGACACAAGGAAATATCTCTCACTAGACTTACAATGATGTAAATTAATAAATATAATTAGTTATACAATTGAAAAAAATTAATGTGGAAGAGGATTATAATCATAGTAATTGGTAAGGTGCCAAAGTCAACCAAATGGGGGTTTAGACAACATAAAATGCAATATGTAAATTAAATAAATATTATATCAATGTCAGAATTAGATGTAAGATAACCTACACATGGATACATACATATTAACTTACTAATAAATAAGTAACATCTATGTTCTAACTAAATAAATTAAAGAGTATAGGGTTAGAAATACTTGCCTTGGAGTGGACCTGTTGAGCATTAATTTCTTCCTTTGTCTCAAGTGGAGATTTACAACATATGTTTTAGGTTTAATAATTATAATATCTCCAAAAAATAATTAATATATCCTCAGATAAGACTCGTAACGACTCTTGTTATTGAACTATAAAGACTACAATGAGACAATCATCTTAAAGACAAGTTTTTAAACGAGAAACTCCTTTAAACATGACTATGAAAATGAAATCAAAGATAATAGAGTGTATATAGGTATGTTGAAATTAAATATGACCCATATATATTAATCTAATACCCAAAATAACCAAAAACTCTAAGCTAATGGTATTGGTCTAATTGATATAGTTCAAATATATCATTTGACACATAAATCTATCGGTTAGGCCAATATAGAAAATATTTGAAATGATAATCTCATAAATAATTAAATTTGGATGATATATCACATGAAGAGAAAATATACTAGACATATGGTATCAACCAAGATGATTCCATAGTATATAAGGGAAACTATTATAACTAAACAAAATAAAATCAAAGGAGATAAATGGAAAGACAATCTAAAAAAGCTAGATTGATAATTCTACTGATGTAATAATTATATTATAGTAAAATATATTAAAAATAAACATGAATTTTACCACACATTTTCCTATTCACTTAGGTGTGTAGTTATGTAAGATAATGTTAAACAAGTCAATCCAAGATAAATCTTAAGTAAATGATGAAGTGAAAAATACTACGTGTATACAACTAACTCCTAATAACAAATATTTTTTAAAACCAAACTTATTCATAGGGTTGGCCCATTTTACTAGTGTGTTACTTTTGTGATAAATTATCCAATTGGTTAAATATATAAAAAAATCAAGGTCTCATTAAAAAGGGACTTGGAAATTATTAGGAACATATATCTACATTATTGCATGTTGAGAAAATATGCCCTATTCTTCCCAAATTAAGAACCTATCACTTGGATTTGTCATTAAAAAATTCTAATTAACTCTAAATCTAATTCAAAACAAGCATTTTATATTAACAAACTTGAATCATTATCTTCACACACTTACTAAAGGAGTACAAATACATAATCAATGTAGTTGGGAAAACTACATGTGGCTTGATTTCTCTCTTTGGAGTATCTAATACATAGCCAAAAAAATCATCAACTAAGGGTTAATAGGTTAAAGTCAACCCATTACACATTCTTATTATTTTCAAAATTTTATCCCTCATAATCATGCCTAGGGTTTCAAAGAAAATGAGACTTATTTATGGAGTTGTGTGCATCATTAAGTTTTTATTGTAAATATGATTGTCATTGATGTCAAAAGGGATATTATGATATGTAATTTATGTTTAAGACTAAGTATTATGAGTTTAAGATGTGAAAAGTATCATATCAAAGGCCAAGGATGATTGGAATTCTTGTGTGCATTAGTGGAATTCATCTAGGTCTTCATATTGATCATCTAGACATTTTGGGTCTATGACAAGAAAATTTGATAAGAAATTTTGTTGACATCACCATTTCTATGTGTGGATGAGTCTAGGGGAGTTTGTTATATGGTTTTTATCACATTAGTCCCTAGTTATTATGTGTAGTATTTTAAGCCATGAGATAAAGTGCAATTGAAGATATGGGGATGCAAAGTTGTCTAGTTAGACATAATTCACTAAGTTCCAACACTTAAGCAAATTTGCAAAAGGGTTAAACAAAGCCAAGTAAACACATGGAGATGTTAGGATAAAATTATCATATGAGTTTATTCTTTTTTTTTTCTTTTTTTTTATGTATTGAATCTCATGCCATGTAATGTGGCATGACAAAAGATATGTATGAGCAAAGTTGGGATCCCAGGCATTTTGATAGTGTTTTCCCATACTTAGTAAAATTTGTAGGTTATAAGAAAAAGCTATGATGTCAAGGATAATAAAAAACTAAGGAATTTTTATGATGTCATACATTTCACATATGAAGGTTTAAGGATCAAATGGATATATGGATGGAATCCCTTATGTAAGAGGATTTTTACACTAAATTATAGGTCATGTGACTAAGTGCGACAAGAATGTAAGAATAGAGTTGGCCTTCCAAGAAAGTTTTGGGAATAGCTAGATCTATGGTAGAATAATTTTAGTGAGACAAATTAATGAAATTATATCTTGCATATACCAAAGCTTTAAGAAGAAATGAGCATATGGGCTTTGTTCATTATCTGCCTAATTTATATGGTCCAAATTTTAGAATAGGTGAATGAGTGAATTAAAAGATATCAAGGATTCAAAGGTAGCCTTCTAGACATAATTGAGATGCTCCCCATACTTAGTCAAATCTCACAAGGTAAAGTTTGAGCTAGATGGAAGATCAAAAGTTAACACTTAATCATACATTGAAGATCCAATAAAGCATAGAAAAGGCAATTTTTTAAAAGGACCTCTAAGTAAACTCACAAGTGACAAGTGTCATAATCATGGAGTTTTCATAGTAAATCTATGAAGTAGTTTAAATTCAATTATTCAATGATCAATGTGAGGATGCCAAGTGTCTCAATAGTGGGAATTGATAACAATGTATAGAAGGAACATGTTAATTCCAAGTGTCACATTCTTGAGATCTAAGAAAAGATAAAAATCAAACTTGTCAAAAGATATTATGGTGAGTGGGTGATCATGCAAAGGATATCCAATGGAGAGAGTGGACTCAATGGGATAAAGTTCTCAAGTTTTATCAACATAATGATGAATTAAAGACCAAACAAGTTTGAGAAGATCGATAGATCTTAATTATTACAAAGACTTACAAAGTAGCAAATATAGGATAAAGAGCTCAACATTTAACATCAAGACAAAAGTAAAGATCATTTTAGTTTGAAGATCCAATAGCACATGAGATCTCAGATCAAATGATCTAAAAAATGCATTTTAAACTTGAAGAGTTAATGTCTGGAAGCATATAAGTATCTAATAGAGTGCATAAGCCTATCAAATATTCATCAAATGGGTGTGTCTTAAATATAAACAAATTGAATGTGTATCATCAAATTGTGGTGCCAAACTTAGGAATCAATGGTCAATATTTAAAAATATTATCATGTTAATGGTCAAACATAGGAACATGTAGGTAAGACATACACTACGATATAGATAATGAGATTGATTATTATAATTGATCAGAGCTATGTAATAATGCATGTGCATCAAAACTAGAGTCTGAAAAAATTCTATAAATAGTAATGAAACTAGGAATCATGGTAGTAGTGCATGAGTTCAAGATGTGGGAAACTTACAGTTCAAGAGATAATGAACTGAGTCTATAATAAAGCATGATGTGTTAACAAACTAGTGTGAACATAGAGAAGATATGGAACCCTAGATCAATTACTTATATATATGACATCTAGGACATAGGAAAATGTTGTTAGTTTATTTGAATTGTGTCAAATAGATAAAAATAGAGACATAAATATAGAGGGTTAGAGAAGAGAAGAGAATGGATGAGAAGAGAGATGAAGTGTAGAGCATGAAAAATTGTAGACTAGACCTATAATAGAGAATAGAGGATTGGATTCTTTTAAGAATCAACATTGTAATTTGGAGTTATAACTCCATATAGATCTAAAAGGTAGTTTCCATTAGATAAGGTAACTTGGTGATCAATTAAGGAATGGGTGCTTCCTTAGAGTTGAAGTTATTAAATCAATGGATTGGTGTCTCCTTAGGGTCAGTACCCTTAAATGTGTAACTAATAAGGTTTTTACTATGAGGGGCTGGATTAGAATAGAAGACCCTAGCATCTATTCTCACTATGGTTTTTCCCAATGGGTTTTCCACATATACATATGGTGTGATGTGTATTTGTATGTGTGTGATCTTTGATATTTGATTTAATTTACATATATATTTTAATCTACATTAAAAGTATTTAAATGACTAGTTTTAGTTAATCTATTGATTTACCCTCCTCTCAATAGATAGTTGTGTTATAATAATTGGTATCAGAGCCCTAGTTCCTTAGAAGAATCTTAGTTAGATCATGTAGATCTTGGAACTGTGAACCTAAATGGCTATTCAAGAGGGATATTCATCAAACAAATCACCTCTCTTTGATGGATCAAACTATGAATATTGGAGCATATGAATGGAAACATACTTATCCTCATTAGGTTTTGATGTATGGATGTCTATGGTAAATGGATATATAACCCCTATTACAACTCCTATTGACTTGGCTACCAATAAATCATATGAGAGTAATGTTAAGGCTAAGACTATTATTTTATGTGGATTGTGTAATTCATAGTTTGTTAAAGTAATACATTATCAAAATTCAAAATATATATAGAAAAAATTAAAGAGAATATATGAGGGTGGTGACAATGTAAAGTAAGCCAAGATACAAACATTCAAAGGCAAGTTTGAAAACATTAAAATGAATGAGGAAGAGAAAATTATAGAATATCTCTTAGAGTGGATGAAATAGTCAATGCAATCAAAGGCATTCAAGAAGAGATGAAAGAATAATTGTTTGTTAAAAATGTCCTAAGATATCTTCCATCCAAGTATGAATCTAAAAATTTATGTGATAGAGGAATCAAGAAATCTAGATAAACTAACCATTGATGAGTTGCATGGAACCTTAACTACCTATGAGATGAGAGTGGAAGAAGTAGACACCTTCAAAAGAGAAGCTACATTCAAAGCATCTAAACTAGTAAAGATAGAAGTACCTACATCCAAATCTAAGGAGTCTAATTAAAAAGAAGCTAAATTTATTAGAATGTTAAAGAGAGGATCTGGAAAGTATAGAGGTAAGTTACCCTTTATAATTTTTAACTATGGTAAAGTAGGAAATTCTGCTACCAAATGCCCTTACAATAAAAAGGATAAATATGAGAAAGAAGAGAGTAGTAAAAAGGTGAAACCTTACTGTTTAAAGATATAAGAACTTATTAAAAAATAAGAAAGGCCTATACACAAAATAAGATAGTGATTTAATGGATGACAGTGATACTTTTGATGATGATTATGACTCTGATTTTGTGGCTGAGGGAAAAGAAGTCCTATTCATGACAATAGGATTAACTGATGTGGATCAATAATAATTTGAAGACTTAGATGAAGAAGAAGGAAAAGTGAATTTGGAGTGTGAATTCATCTATGATTTAGAGGAAATTAACAAGATAATAAAAAAGAGCTTAAAATAGAAGAAGCTTGGATAAAAGGAGATTAAGAAATTATCCAAAAGTCATGAAAAAACTGATTAGACGATAGTGTGCCTAAAGACACAAGTTTAAGAGGCTAAAATAATAGAATATGTAGTCAAATTTAAACTAAAATCTAAATGTGATGAGTGCATTAAAGTAATAAGTTGAGATACTGGCTTTAAGAAAAGAAATTGAGAAATATAAAGGATAACTAAACAAATATCCAAAGTTGATAAGAGGATTATAGTTCTTGATGAATTGATCAACTCTCAAAATAAATCAATTCTTGAAAGAGAGATCAAGGTTTGGTTATGAAAAAGGAAAAAAATTCCATAACTAGTACATCTAGTAACATGTATGACAACTACAAAGTAGAAGGAGAATTAGGAGCAAAGAAAGAGAAAGCTTGAAAGGATACAATAAAAAACATAAGTAATAATGATACGAAGAAAGTTGAAGATGAAAATAATCTTGAAGAAAAGAAGAAGACAAAGGTAGTTGATGTAGATGGATATATAAAATTAAGAGACTCGAAGAAGCCATAGTTTAGAAGAGATACTCATATTGCATAAAGATCTACTATGACCAAGTATTCCTCATGTTTATGTGATTATTGTTATACCTATAATCAATTTGGTCATAGGGCTATTGATTTTAGAGTTGTACCTAAAAGGAGAACAAATTTTGTAAGTATAAATTCATTTGCTCCCTTATTAGACACAAGTGTACTATGCTAGAATTGTAATAATTTTGGTCACATAGATAAACATTATAGAAAAAGATTTGTAAGACAAAAAACACAAATTAAAAATGTAGGCATGTCTCCCAATGTGAATAAATGTTCATAAGTCTCTAAAAAGGAGAAAAAAAGACATATAAGAAAACCAAGTATGTGTGGAAAGTGAAAGATCACTCTATGATTATTTAAACTACACTCCATGCTAAGGAGCATAATTTGAGGGTAATTGATAGTGGTTTCTCAAAAAATATGTTTGGTGACAAGAGTAAGTTCATCAAATTAAGTAAATGTAAGGAAGGATCTATCATTTTGGAAGACAACACTATAGTAAAGATCATAGGTAAAGGAACCTTAAATATAGATGAAAAACTACCTACACATGATGTCCTTTATGTTGAAGGATTGAAGCATAATATAATAAGTATCAACCAAATGTGTGATGATGGATATAAGGTCACATTTAATGTAGAAGGTTGCAAGTTAAAAATATTTAGAAGACTAGTTGCAGAAGGGAAAAGAACTAAAAGTAATATCAATAATCTTGTTGAAGTGAATGGCAATAACTACCTAATAGGAAATAGTGATGAGATTTGGTTATGGCATAGAATAATGGGTCATGTAAACTTTGATAACCTAGTCAGAGTGTGCTCAAATAAGTGTGTTAGATATATGCCTAAGATAACTAAACCTACACACACTACTTGTAAGTAATGCCAACTAGGCAAGCAAACAAGGGTCAGATTTCAAACGAAGGAGTATAGAACTATAAATCCTCTAGAAATAGTTCATATTGATCTTTTTGGTCCTACTAAGATAAGAGGATCTAAAGAAGAGAGATAATTAATTTTATTTGTATATGATTACTTAATAATGACATGGGTAACCTTTTTGAAGGATAAGTCACAAGCATTTGAGATATTCAAGATCTTTAGGGCCATGGTGGAGAATGTGATTAGATGAAAATCAAATGCTTAAGATATGATAAAGGTGGAAAATTCACCTAGAATTAGTTCATAGATTATTATGAAAAGCATGGGATCAAAAGGCATTGCTTTACAATAAGGACTCTACAACAGAATGGAGTTATTAAGAGAAAGAATAGGACAATCAAGGAGATGGCTAGAACAATGCTAAAAGAGGCCAAGTTACCTGATGGATACTAGAGAGAAGTAGTCTAAACAATAGTATACATCTTGGAAAATTTTTAACTAATGGTAAATAGTGATAAAATTATCTATAAGCTATGGTATGGATATCCCTTCTCTATTAAGTACTTTAGAGTATTTGGAAGCAAATGTTACATCAGGAAAAAGGAGGAAAATTTGGGAACATTTCAATCAAGATGTGATGAAGGAATATTTCTTGGTTATTTTATCCAAAGAAAAGCCTACATTTGTTACAATAAAAGGCCTTACAGTATTTTAAAGAGCATCAATGTCAAGGTTGACGAAGGAAAGAAACATGTTTAACCAAAAAAATAAATCTATAATGAGGAATTATATTTTAAAGATGAAGTAGCCAATGAAGAACATAAGGAATTAAATAAAAAAGTACCTCCAAGACTTGTTCAAAAGGATAATCCTATAGAGCAAATCATTGGCAATAAGAATGAAAGATTTTAGATAAGGAGAAGAGTTGCAATGAAGAAAGAGTAAGTAAGTTTTACTCTAATGTCTAAAATTAAGCCTAAGATATATGTTAAATATATCAAGGATGAGAATTGGCTAAAAACCATGGAAGAAGAACTAAGCCAAATTGAAAAGAATAAAACTTGATAATTAGTCCCAAGACCTTAAAATAATAATGTGATAGGTATAAAGTGGGTCTTTATAAATAAGCTCAATGAGGATGGAGTTGTCATAAGAAATAAGGCAAGATTGGTGTGCAAAGGATATGCGCAAGTTAAGGGCATATATTTTGAAGAAACATTTCATCCATTTTCTAGATTAGAAGCCATAAATTTTTTTCTATCATTCTCTATTTACAAGAAATTCAAAGTCTATCAAATGGATGTTAAGTCTGATTTCTTGAATGGGAACCTAAAGAGGAAGTCTACATAGAAAAACCTAAATGTTTTAGCTAACAAAATAAGAATATTATGTATGAATACAAAATAAAGCTCTATATGGGTCTAAAATAGGCATCCAGGGCATGGCATTCAAGATTGGACTAGTACCTATAACAACAAGGTTTCAATAAAGGATGTGTAGACATCAATCTATAATTCAAATCAGAAGGTGAGCATATGTTTATTGTTGTTTTTTATGCATATGCCATCATCTTTGGAGGTATAAATAACAAAATATGTAAAGAATCCACTACACAAATGCAAAGTGAGTTTGAGATGTCTATGTTAGGAGAACTTTCTTTCTTCCCTAGTCTATAAATAACATAATCTGATGAAGGGATATTTATTTCACAAACCAAGTATGCAAAGAAAATTCTCAAAAAGTTTGAAATGGAATATAAAAAACTAGTTAGTACTCCCATGATAATTATATGCATATTGAGTAAAGAGGATGAGTCCCTTGATGCAAATAAAATTATGTATAGATCAATGATAGGTATATTTTTATACCTAACTACATGAAGACCAGATATAATGCAAGTAGTGTGCATGGTTGAAATATTTTAGGCTACTCCCAAGGAATCACATTTTAAGGTCGTGTAAAGGATCTTTAGATACATCAATAACACAATTGACTATGCCCTATAGTATCCTACAAGTGAAGATTTCACTTTGACAACTTATATAGATGTTGATTGGGTAGGAAGTGTGGATGAAAAAAGAAGCATTAGTGGTGGTCCATTTTTTCTTAGAAATAGAATTATTTCATGGATGAGCAAAAGGAAAGATTCAATTACTCTTTTTATAGCAAAAACAGAGTATGTAGCAGTAGTGGCATGTTGCACTCAAGTCTTGTGGATGAAGTAAATACTAAAAGATATCATGGTAGAGTACAAGTCACCTATCTCTATTCTTTGTGATAATTCAAGTGTTATTAATAAATATAAGAATCTAGTAATGCATTCTAGAACCAAACACATGTCAATTAAGTATCACTTATTAAGAGAGAGGGTTACAAATCAAGAGGTCACATGGAGTATGTGCCAACTCATGATCAAATTGTAGACATATTCACCAAATCTCTTCCCAAGGAATAATTTGAGTATCTAAGATAGAATTTGGGAGTGGTGAATCCCACATCACATCGCAATATCCTAATAATAAGGCATGAGTCCAAGGGGAATATCATATAAGCTTTGTTAATCCTTGAAATAAGATAGAAAAATAAACTCAGGTATGCATAATTTTGCAAAGTTATAATGAGTTGATGGTTATAGATTCTTGGACAAACTCATTTATCTGTTAAATGGGGAGAAACATTTGGAAAAATAATTAGAAAGAGTCCCTTTTCCATTGATGTCAAAGGGGGAGAAGAAGAGTAAACACTCTCTACAAAATTTTGTAGAAAAAGTGCAAATGTCAAAGAAGTAGAGCAAGTGTCCAATTTGAGTATTAGGAAAATGTGATATTGACTAAGTGGAAAATTTTTTGGTATGAATAACTTCAGTTCATACTCATTAGAAGCTAATGTAAAAAATGCCATAAAAGGAGAAAAATATTATAAGATCATAGCATTTAGTTTTCCATCAATGAAAAAGGGGGAAATTATTAGAAATATGATTGTCATTGATGTCAAAAGGGACATTATGATCATGTCATTGATTCTCATAACTGATCATTATGATTTGAGGATGTACAAGGGGTCTATCAAAGGTCAAGGATGATTGGAATGCTTGTGTGCATGAGTAGAATTCACTTAAATTTCATAGTGATTATCTAGACATTTTGGGTCTATGATATGAATATTTGAGAAGGTAGTTTACCAACATCACCATTGACACGTGTGGATGAGTCTAAGGGATTTGGTCATATGGTTATGATCACATTAGTCCCTAGTTGTTATGTACTAGATTTGAAACAAAGAGATGAAACACAATTGAAGATATGGGGATACAAAGTTGGATACTTTGACATAATTCATTAAGCTCCAACACTTAGCCAAATTTGTAAAAGGGAAAAACAAAGCCAAGTATTCATGTTGATGAGGTTAGCATTCACACACATGGATATTTCAGGATAATGTAAAAGGGCCAAACAAATCCAAGTAAGCATGTTGATGAGGTTAGCATTCACACACATGGATATGTCAGGACAAAATGATCATATGAGTTTGTTCATTTTTGTGCCTAGTTTTTATGTGATGAATCTAAGGTCATGTGATGTAGCATGATAAAATATATGATGATAAAAGTTTGGCTCTTATACATTTTGATAGTGTTTTCCCATAGTCAAATTTGTAAGTTATAAAAAAAGGCTGAGAAGACATTTCTATGTTTTTATATCTTGCATGTATGAGAGATTCTATAAAAATTAGAAATATGGATGAAATATACTATGTAAGAGGATCTTATGTGATAAATTGTAGGTCATGTGACAAAGTATGCCAAGAGTTATGCAAGAACAAATTTGGCCTTTTAGGAAAGTTTTAGACATAGCTAGCTATGTGGTAGAATAATCTAAGAGAGTAGATTAATGGCATTATATCTCACATGTGAAAAATATTCAAAAATAAATAATCATATGGATTTGTTCATTATCATGGCTAGTTTATATGGTCCAAATTTTAGAATAGCTAGATGAGCGAAGAAAAATATATGCAGGTTCAAAGTTAGCCTTCTAAGCATAATTTAGATGGTCTCCATAGTCAAATCTTCACAAGGTAAAGTTCAAGCTAGTTAGAAGATAAACATTTTAGCACTTAATCATACATTGAATATCCAAATAAGTTTAGCAAATTCAATTTGTCAAAAGGACCTTTGAGTAAATGCACTAGTGACAAGTGTCATAATCATGGAACTTGCATATTAAATCTAGGGAGTGGTTTAAAGTCAATTAGTCAATGATCAATGTGAGAATGCCAAGTGTCTTAATAGTGGGAAGTGATAGTAATGTGTAAAAGGCATAAGAGGCACACATTAATGCCAAGTGTAACATTATTGAGAGGTAACTGGAGATAAAAATCAAGCTTATAAAAAGATCTTATTATTTCTACGCTATTTCGCTTTCTACATTCAAAAAAGGAATTAAGAAACTAAGAAGAATGGTCAAGGTTAGATGTTACCTGGATGTAGTTGTGCGCACCGAAATCAGACGTTGGAAGGTACTCCTCTTTGGTTGTGGAGGAATGACACCTGCAAAGAAAAAGAGACTGAAACACGAAAAATGTTAGAAGAGGAGATGGTGGGCTGTCAAGCAAAAGCTTGATCCCTGAAGTATGAAGACTTCCTTGAGGGATATCAACCCACTGACTAAAAATAGAATATTTGACATAAACAAAAATAGTGAAAGACAGAATGAAAGAAATAAAAGACAAAAAGAAAAATGTGTACCTGATATGTATCAAATTGCTCTGCACATTCACCGGTGTCGGTCTTTGTGCCATCGTCGGTCAACGAAGGTGCCGACGTCGGTTAAAATGCCGACATCGGTAGGGGTAATGATCGGCATCGGTAAAGGTAGCAGTTTTTGGACAGGGTCTGGTCAGGTTTGGACATGGTTTTAGGATTGCAGAATGGTTTGAATTTTTCATTTGTGGGTTAGGGAGTCGGTTTGGGAGTCAGAGGGATTGTTTAGGGGTTTGTGAAGAAATATGGGCAGAGTTACAGACTGAAAAAGGGTGGATAGAGGTGATACGGGAGGAAGTCAAGTCAAGTTTTTGAATCTAAGTCAGGGTGGTAATATCAATTAACAACAATAACCAGAGAACAAAAATAAAAGCACAGAGGAAACACTTACCTATTACATGTTGAAGATAGAGTAGGAGACATAATTGATGTTGTTGGTGTGTTGCAAAAGTTTGATGTAATAGACCTCTAGCGAGATGACTGAAGCAAAATACCTATACCAGAGAGAGAGAATATGAGAGATTTAACTGGATGCAAAAGTTGGTTGATCGTTTCTGCGGTGTTTGGATCAAAGAAAATGTTTTGAAAGAAGGTCTGATCACTAGTTGTGAAAACTGATTGGCAACTGAATAACGAATAATGGATAATGGATAACAGATCCTGCGTTCAGGTCAAGAACATAGTATTAAGGATAACCGATGCCAGCAGGACCACCGACATCAGCTGAGGGGTGACTGACGTCAGTGACGTCGGCCGAGTAGAGACCGACGTCGATAGATGCAGAATGGGGATAGAGGCTAATTTTAGCTTTTTGCTCATTTTGACATGCTGCCAGGGGTAAGGATCATGGGAAAATGGTCGACAGGGGTTAAATAGGTGTGGGAGAATAAAATGGGGGTTAAGGGGAGGACGACAAGGGTTAGACACAATTCTGGTGTCTACATTTGCCCCTTTTTGTCTTGTTGGTTGTTCTGGATGAACTATAAGACAAAAATAGGAGGTGGTTGCCCCAGGGTGGGGGATAAGGTTGATTCCATCTTGTTGGTTGTTTGAAGGAATAGCAAGACAAAAATAGGAGGTGGATTGCCCCGATTATGGATGAGGTATGCCCCCTCAAAGTAGGAGTCAAGGGAAGGGAACCAGGAATTGGGTGCTGATTTGACAAAGAGTAGATGAAAAAGGGGTGAGGGTAAACACTTTAAAAGTCATGATTACATGCATACCACTTCACAATATGGTCAGGTCAAATTGTCACAGGTCAAGGGTCGAGGAGTGCTAAAATTGAAGTAATTGGGCCCCAGCATTTAGTCATCTACTGATCAGGTTATTCAATCGAAGCTGAAGCTCTAATGGGTCATCGTGTTCCAGGTATCCCGAGCTCAGGAAGTGCTCCTAGAAACATGAAAACATCACAAGTAGTGCAGATCAACCAGCTTATGATCCTATACTTGTGAGGGTCCAAAATATAGTCTACACACAATTCGGCTAACCAGTCATGAGGTAACATACAGGCAAAAACAACCAAGGCAACATTGTCTTGGAAGTGGTCAAAGTCGAAGGAGATAGGCATGATCTCCAGTGGTCATTAGTCGAGGTGGATGAATGGATGAAAGGATGTGGATGAGCTAACCTCAGAAGACGTTATGTGATCTGAGTGTTGCCTATATAGCCCCTATTGGAAGGGCCTCAGGACAATGTAGTTCTCCCTAGAAGGGAGGATGGAATTGGTCTTGGTCGAGGGCAAGATCATAGTCAAAAGGAGGAAAGAAGGTTTGTCCATCAGAGAGACAAACAAATGAGGGTGGTCGAGATAACCCCAGATGATGTTGTATCATCTGAGTGCTAACTACATAGCCCAAGTCATAGGGCCTCAGACCAATGTAATTCAGACTAGTTGAGAAGATTGGTCGATGATTGGTTTGGTCATGTGTCGAAATGATGAGGAGAAAAAGATGTTACAGCCTTTTCCAAATGGTGTATTTTGTAACATTGGTGGAGGGGTCTTGTCATCCCTAGCAATTTTCCATATTCATGATGGATGTATGCTAAAGGTGAATTGAGGTCTATTTATGCTTCAACAAGTATTGGTATATGCTTAACATAAATTACGTCTGGTTGATAGTTTCCATGTGTATTGGTGTCCATAGAAACTAGTGTGAATAGGCTATGGGAGGGGCCTAAAAAGAGATTTGAGTTGAGGTGATTAGGTTTGACAAATGAGGAAGTTGAATGTGACCAAAGTGTAGAAGAAGTGAAAGGCATAATGCTCTTTCATTGACAAGGACCATAATGACAGCATAGATAGGGGTTATTAGAACCAAGAGCCCCATTCATGCATGACATCGTTGACCATATGTTGTGTTAGAGAGGTAATCGAATCACTTTGATATTAAAGTGAGCTCGAATTCCCTTGAGTAGGTGTTAGGAGGAGGAAATAGGGTAACCCATTTTAAGAGCAGATAACCTTGCCCTTTTTTATGGGAGACCATGAGACAACTATAAGTCAAGTCCATGACTCATTTTTTTTTTGGTGCAGACTGATCAATGTGAGAAGTCTGCATAGAGATGTCATTTGCTTGGTGGTTAGTTGTGAAGCTAATCGATGTGAGAAGCTTCTAAGATAGTGTTGTTTATTGCCAGAGTTAGTCATAGCCATCCTTCGAGGGAGTGGTCTAGAATTTTGCTTAATATAAGGGCTTTTGAATAGCTGTCCTTTGAGGGAGTAGTCTATTAGTTATAGCAATGATAGTATAGCTATCCTTCAAGGGAGTAGTCTACCTTTTTAATTTGATATTGATATGGTGACCATGGATATTTTGACATCTTGATTTGTTTTGACAGAAATGTGAGTCATGGACAAGAGTATAGAAGGTCAAGGGCTCCCTTTTATTAGGACAAAGCATCCATACATCATAAAAGGGTTATAGAGGATTTGTTAAGGGGAGTACGGATGAAAGGAATTAGGACTAAGAGGATGGGGATTGATCAAGGGATGAGCTCAAGTTAAATGTCAAGTGAATGAGTACTCAACTAGCAGTAGAACAGTCGCAGATGCAATGCATTAAGAGGCTTAGGTTCTGGTCGTCCATCAAGAGAGGATAGATGATAAGTCCCTAATCCATACTTGTGTGTGATGATGTAAGGTCCGAGCCAATTAGGGGCAATCTTGCCTCATTTACTTCACTCCATATTGGTCACGTGCTGATGATGATTAAGAAGTTAGTTGATGTGGTCGCTGATTTGTCGAGACTAGTCGAGGGCCAGGTCGAGATTAGTGTTTAATTAAGGTCATGATAGGCAGTATAAAGTCAAACTCCCCCCAGCCATTTGGTGGTAGGAATAATGTCTAACACCCAGTGTGGATGAGATGGAGAGAAGATGAGGGGGAGAGACCTGGGTACCCCACCTGGTTGATAGGTCAGGGATTCCTAAGCGAATGGTGTTTAGGCATTGAAAAATTTAGGAGGGATGGAAACCACCAACTCTGTAAGTGAAGGAGGAGGAATGGGTGAGCCTGGAGGAGATTGGTCAATGGTTAGTTTGGGACAAAGGTCTGTGGAGGCCTGAGTGGGGTCATGATATCCCAGGCCATACCATTTCTTGGCATTGTCATCGTTGAGTGGCTCAATAGGCTAATGGGAGCCCTGCTCATAGCATCCAAAACCAAAACCCTTCCATGCACACCTATAAAGGTAAGTGTGTGCAAAGGCGAGATTGCCAAGAAATGAGAAGTTTGATGTGAAAGGTTGAGGTGAAGAAAGAGGATTGCCATTAGTAGGAGCTTGATTGAGCCCCCCATAGACAAGGTTGGTTCGGAGGTGAGGAGGACCATAAGGCAAAATCATCCTGATCTGATGGTTGTAACTGGGGCTGTGATGAAGGCATCCATACTCTTGTGGAGTTTGGAACATGTCTAAGGTCAGCAAGTGATACTCCCCCAATGAAAGTCTTTGGAAGATGTCTTCCATGGGGTATGTGGTCATCGCTTGAAGGGGAGGTGTGAGGGTGACCGCCTGTTGTGAATTGGTCAAAGCTTCCACAGATGGAGGTAGTGTCAGGATTGATGGCTTGAAAGGAATGAGGACATCATTTAGACGGTAGGTGGTGTTACAAGTTTTTAAGGGTGAAGGGTCAGCGGGAATGGTGTGGACTTGTTCGTCGTGTTCAAATTTCACACAACGGTGCAGGGTGGAGGGGACACAAGCCATGACGCGGATCCAGGGTTGGCCCAGAAACATGTTGTATTGAAACTCTCCTTTGATGATATAGAAGAGCTCTGAGACTGTGTGTAGACCAACGCAGATGTGAAGGATGACTATGCCAATGGCTGTGGCAGTGGTGTCATTAAAGGAGCACAAGATTGTGTTAGTTTTGGGGACGTAATTCTTGGGAAGAGCCAACTAATTAAAGGCATGGGTGGAGATAATGTTGATGTTGGTACCTTTATTAATCATAATGCATTTAATGTGTGTCTGATCAACATAGGTAGTGATGAAGAGGGCGGCGTCTTGATCTTCTGTGTTGGATGTGGGAATCTCATAATCACTGAATGTGATGGAGGCAACAGGGGCTAAAGAGTGGACAAGGGTAGCAAGTGGTTGGGGGTCCTCAAGTTGGACCTCCGCTACCTGTAAGGCTCTGATGAGGGCTTGACAATGTTGAGGCGAGGTTTGGATGAGGTCATAAAGGGACATCTTCACAGGTGTCTGGTGAAGCTGTTTCAACATGGAGTCATGGATTGGTCTAGAAGAAGAAGAAGAAGAGGGGGGTTGAGGCGCGCTAAGGATATAAATCTTAGGCTTGGGTGGTTGAGGTGGATTGACGAAAGGGTAGGTCCAAGGAATGGTGGCTTTTTCTTTTGCCTTGTCCTTTTGTGACATAGTGGTTATGTGAATGGCATTGATTTCAAAGATAGGAGGTGAAGGAGATAAAGGGGTTGTAACCTATTGATGAGATGTTAATGGGTTTGAAGAGGTTGGAGGGTTATGAGAAGGATTCAGGGGTCGGTTGAGAGTGTCCTCAAAGAGAAGGGTGTCTTTCTCTAGATAGCAATGAATGACGGCCTTAAGGGCACAGCAAGTCTCAGTATCGTGTCCTAGCATACGATGGTATAAGAAAATCTTCGTGTCATCAAACCAGGAGGGTTTAGACCCGAGGGGTTAGTAAGGCCTGATGGGTGGAAGAGTTATGCTAGAAGTCTGCAAAAGTCAGTGCAAGATCAAAGAGTATGAGCCCATTAAAGGGTCCATGCTCGGTGATGTGTGTGATACTAGTGACTTTTTCTTGGGCGGAGTTGGAGGAGGCTTTCGTACCACCTTCTGGGTTGATGGTGCAGTGATAGGTAGAGACGGTACTTTCTTCATGAGAGGTACCACCTTTTTGGGAGAGGATAGGCTAGCAGTAGGCAAAGGAAGCAAAGGAGGCAACCGATTTTGATTATAGGTCAGAGTGGGAAGGACTCTGGTCAAGGTCAAAGGATGAGGGCCCAAAATGGAGGGCAATGGTGATGGGGGAGGAGGAGTTCACCTCTGTGGTTTGGCAGTCTTCTTTGATTTGGGTTGAAGACTACTATTGGTCAAAGTCTGGTCTATGTCCACCTTCACTTGTGGATGAGTGAGGTTGGAGACAAGGTGAATGCCAAGTGACTTGATAGGTTTAGATGGGGTAGATGAGGGTTTTGGTCCTGATGCAGTTGGTTGAGGTGTAGATGGTCTAAAAGTGGAAGTCTGGTTTTTATTGAGAGTCTTGGGAGATTCTGCCATGGGAGGATTAGCAACATGAGATGAGAAGGCACAGGCATGTTGAAGAGCTGTGAGATGCTCCCAAAATACTTGATGCTCCACTTTCCTTGAAGGGAGAAGTTTGAGTTTCTCCACTAATCAGGAAAATGGCTGAGAAGATGTTGGATGAGGTTTGGGTTCTTTAGAAGATGTTGATGGTTGTGGGATTGAAGGTGTGGTAGTCTCAACCCCAAGGCATGATGAAGTCATGACAGGTTCATCCTTGGTTGGAGATGAAGGAGAGGCAGGTTCTTCTCTAGGTGGAGAAGAAATTGGAGAATGAGGCTCCTCAAGCTAGTAAAGGGTAGGGATGATGGTGCCCTCCACTCGCGGTCGAGGAGTAGGAAGGGTTGGGTCCTCCATGGGCAGCAAGAAGAAGGATGGTGAAACCAGTGGTGATGGTAAGGTCAAGGCGTCCTCCAAGATGAGAGAGGTTGACGAAGAACTAACTAGAGAAAGAGGTTCGTCCACATGTGATGGACTGATGGATGGACTCACCTCTTGAGGTTGGTCAGAAATGAAGGGTGAGACCGTATTGACTGTTCGAATGTTGTGTTCATGAGTGTTGTCAATCAAGGTCTGGACATTGTTTTGAGTTGGCAGATGATTGGGGAATGGTTGTTTGAAGATGTCAATACCCTAATTAGGTGGTGCATTGGGATTGTCTAGGATGAGGTCACCCTTTTCAAGCATGTCTTGGATTATGTTTTTAAGGGTTTTACAGTTGCCTGTGTCATGGCCCTTAACACGGTGGTAGTTACAAAAGTCATTTTCCCTATACCATGCAGGGATGGCGCATGAGGGATCAAATTATGGAGGTGGTCAGATCTGGGGGAGATTAAGGACCCCCTATTTGATGAGTTTTTCTAGCACAGATGCGTATGATTCTCTGAGTGGAGTATACTGTCATTGTACGTATCTCTGCTGGAATTGGCAGGTGATGCTTTGAGATGTGGATGGTTTAGGCTGGTTAGTTGAAGGGGAAGAGGAGGAAGATCTAACAACCATAGCATTTGCTGAAGCTTTAGATTTATGATTGGATGAGGAAGGCTTAGAAGAAGAGGGGTCATTGGTCTTGGAGTTGGGATTCTTGCTCTGCAACTTGACTTTATTCTCCTCGATGGCACATAACTCAAGTTTTTGGGCCATCGTGAAGGCTTCGTCAAAAGTGCGGAAGGTCTAAACCCTTAAGGTGGAAGAAATATGTTTGGCGCAGGCTTGGGAGAAAAGTTCAATAAGTTCAGGTTGGGGTAAGGAAAAGGAGAGTTGATTGATGAGGCCCCTCCATCGAGTGACAAAATCAGAAATGGATTCATCCTCGAATTGGTGGATAGAATAGAGGTCTATGATTGAGACCTTCTTGGTGATGTTGATAGAGAAATGATCAAGGAAGAGTTGGGCCAGTTGAGTGAATATGAAGAGGGAATGGCTGGCAAGGGAGCTGTACCAGTCAAGCACAACACCTGAGAGAGACATAGGAAACGTGCGTAAAAGCAATGCATCATCGTGGGTGATCAGGTAACAGGCATGTTTGAATGCCCGTAAGTGCTGTTGTGGGTCTTCTTTGCTTTGAAAATGAGAAAAATTAGGAAGTTCCCACTGGTTGGGATATGGCCTGATCGGGACAGAAGGATGAATGGGCTCATTGCAAATTTGTTCATATGAGAGAGTATTGCGTGAGCTAGAAATGGAGGTCTCTAGGCTAGACATCTTGTCCATCCACATTTTGATGATATCTACTGACGGATTGGTAGGTGGAGCACCCCCTAGATTGTAAGGCACTTGAAAGAGGCTAGAAGAGGCATACGACATAGTCAGTTGTACCAGTAAGGGTGCAACATACAGTTGACTAGTCGTAGGGATAGAAGAGGAGACTAAGGATGGTTGGGTAGAAGGCATGGCTAGGTTCAATGTTGCCATGGGAGGTTGGTTAGTGGTAACATGGGCTAATGGATAGGTAGCCACCCTAGTGTTGATAGGAACAAGGGTAGGTGGAATAGAGATGACCAGATTTTGAAAGGGGGTAGAGAGTGGTTGAGTGGGCTGAGGTTGATAGGGGGCTGAAACCTCGATGGAAGTGGGCCCAAAGATGGAGGGAGAGGCCACACTTGGATGGTTGGTCAAAGGCTGGTAATTGGTCGAGGCAATAGCCTGGGTGTCTAAAGGTTGAACTACGGACGCTGTTGATACGGCTGTAGTCTCGAGAAGAGAGGTCGGCATTTCATGAATTGGATTGCCTAAGGAGTCTCACATTTAGCTATTCATGAGATAGTGCTGCAAGGATTTGACGTTGAGGTCTAAGAATTGTGCAAAATCTTGGTCCCCTTCTAGGACAATAGGAGTCTGGGTTGGGGATGGTCTAGTAGGTGTTCTTTTAGTCTCTGAGTGAAACTCCATTATAGGATTGGTTATGGACGGGGTAGACGGAAGCAGGTAATGCCTCACGTGATCGACTAGAACCTTGGCTTGGCTACAAGTCAGAACCATTCAAGGCAAGAGAGAACATCCTCACAAGCTCAAACAAGCAGATAAGAATAGAAAAGATGAAGAACACAAGCAGATCCTAAAAAAAACCCCTAGGAGTAAATTATTAGGATTATAGTGGCTTATGCCTTAGAATATGTGTAGAGGAAGATTGGCTTTTGAGTCAGGTCCTAGAAGAAGTCTATGGATGGTTTTGGGTTAGTTATGGTGCTCAAAAGTCTATGTTAGGTTCCGTACTTGGCCTGGTGCTAAGGAGCAAGCTCCCCTTACTTCATGAGTCCAATGATAAGCTGGTCTCACTTAGCCAAAATATACTTCCCCTAGAGATTAGACTCCGCTAGAGAACGGAGTGGGCTTTCTCCTTGGTAATGAAATCTAAGTAATATCATCGGGATGGGTAAGGTATCCGCTGGGTGATGAAATCCCAGTCGGGCCTTGTCTCAGGTAAGTTAAGATGTTTGTTTTGTGCAAGTGGTTTGGTCGTGTAACATAAAGTGGACTAGATTAATTCATGATGCAGTTATTAATTACTAGGTGTGGTCTAAGAAATGCAAGCAGAAATGAATGCAAAGTGTTTTAAGCCCAAGTCGAAATGTGAAGTTGGAATGAAAACAAGTTGAGAAAGGGTTGAAGAATATTATTTTTGACTAGTCTAGAAGTGCAAGAAAAGAAAGAAAAGTTCTTTTTATTCCTACTTATGATGTCATTTAGAAGAGATGAAAGAGGTGAAAAGGGAGAAACCTAATGCACCTATATGAAAAGAAAGAAAGAAAAAGAACCCAAGGAAGGCTCTAAGGTCCCACCAGGCGTGCCATAATGATTCTATGCTATTTCACTTTCTACATTCAAAAAAGGAATTAAGAAACTAAGAAGAATGGTCAAGGTTAGATGTTACCTTGATGTAGTCATGCGCACTTACTTGTTACATGTTGAAGACAGAGTAGGAGACATAATTGATGTTGTTGGTGTGTTGTAGAAGTTTGATGTAGCAGACCTCCAACGAGATGATTGAAGCAGAATACCTATATCAGAGAGAGAGAATACGAGAGATTTGATTGCAGATTGATTGGATGCAAAAGTTGGTTGATCATTTCTACGGTGTTTGGATCAAAGAAAATGTTTTGAAAGAAGGTCTGATCACCAGTTGTGAAAACTGATTGGCAACCAAATAATGAATAACAGATAACGAATAACGGATCCTGCATTCAGGTCGAGAACGCAGTATTAAGGATAACCGATGCCAGCAGGACCGCTGACATCGGCCGAGGGGTGACCGATGTCGGCGACGTCGGCTGAGTAGAGACCGACGTCGGAAGATGCAGAATGGGGACAGAGGCTAATTTTAGCTTTCTGCTCATTTTGACATGATACCAGGGGTAAGGCTCATGGGAAAATGGTCGATAGGGGTTAAATAGGTGTGGGAGAATAAAATAGGGGTTAAGGGGAGGACGACAAGGGTTAGACACAATTTTGGTGTCTACACTTATGATGAGCAGGTGATCATGCAAAAGAGATCCAATAGAGCGAGTGGACTCAATGGGATAAAGTCCTCAAGGTTTATCAATATAGTGGTGAGTTAAATAATGAGAAATTTTGATAATATCAATAGAGCATAAGCATTCTAAAGACTTAGGAAGTAGTGAGATAGGATAAAGAGCTCAATGTTTAATGTCAAGACAAAAGTAAAGATCATGCTAGTTTGAAGATCTAATGGTACATGGTAGATCAGATTAAATGATCTAACAGATGCATTTTAAACTTGAAGAGTTAAAGTTCAAAAGCTTATACATATTAAATGGAGTGTGTAATATTGTTATAGATTGATCAAATGGATGTGTTCTAAAGATAATAAAAGTAAATGTGGATCATTAGATCATGGCACAAAACTTAATATCAATGGTTGATATTTAAAGATATGATCATGCTAATGGTAAAATGTAAGAACATGTAGGTAAGCCATATATTATGATATAGCCAATGAGATTGATTATTGTAATTGACCAGATATATGTAATAAATCATCTGCATCAAAAATAGAGTCTAATAAATGCTATAAATAGTAATGAAACTAAGAATCATGGTGGTGGTGGATGAGTTCAAGATGTGGGAAACTTATAGTTTAATAGATAAGGAACTGAGTCCAAAACAAAGCATGATGTGTTAGCAAATTAGTGTAAACATAGAAAATATATGAAACCCTAAATAAATTGCTTATATATATGACATCTAAGACATAGGCAAATTTTGTTGGTGTATTTTAATTGTGTCAAATGGATAAATATAGAGACAGAGATAGATGGGTAGTGAAGAGAAGGGAAGGGAAGGGAAGAGAAAGAGATAAAGTGTAGAGTATGAATAGTTGTAAACTAGACCTGTAACAAAGAACAAAGGATTGGATTATTTTAAGAATCAAAATTGTAATTTAGAGTTATAGCTTTATATAGATCTAATAGGTAGGTACCATTAAATAAGATAAGTTGGTGCTCAATTATGGAGTGGGTTCTTATTTAGAGATGAAGCTCTTAAATTAGGGGATTGGTGTCTGCTTAGAGTTAGTGCCTTTAAAAGTGTAACCAGTGAGGTTTTGAATATGAGGTTGGATTACAATAGTAGATTCTAGCATCTATTATAACCAAGGTTTTTCCCAATGGGTTTTCCAAGTATACATCTGGTGTCATGTGTATTTGTGTGTGTGTGTGTATGATCTTTGTATTTTTGATTTCACCCCCCTCTTGGTAGATAGTTATGCTCTAACAGTTTCAAGATCATAAAAATTTATAAATTATATATAGTTTTAGGTCATCATATAATCACCACTCCTTACAATCATGTAGTTAAGTACCGACTAGTAGACTACTATTGCTAGTGATATTGAACCAATCTAGTAGACCTAATGCTACATACATAAAGAATAAATTATGGAACTAAATGAACCACAAGCCTAATTTATCCTAATATTCCTTTGATTAATATAGACATAATTAAAAATTTACATACAAAAGATAAGTATTCATCCTTTTATTTTACTTACTATATTTATCATATTTCACATGTCAAATCAAAAGAGTCAATCTTAGTCTATTATATTCAAATATATGCTTGAATTATAAATATTAATATCTAAATTATATTAAAAATTTATTTATTAATTATATTATTAATATGTTCCTTAATCAAAATTAAGGTAAAATAATATCGTAAGAGATGAAAAAAATGTCTCAAGTTACTACATATGGTGAACAATATGACCACTTATCTGATATCTACCAATCCTTTCGAGTCAATATTCCAACCTTAGAAATTTATACCTCTACCAATGGTAATATTTATACATCTACACCTATATTGAAATATGAAACATCCACATAAGGTGTGGGGGAGACATAATGCTTCCAAAAAATTTCCATACTTATTCCTACATAAGAAACCTTTACTCTTATGATGACTATTCATGTTACATGACCAACCTTGCCTAATATAAATTATATTGATCTTATTTTTACAAATTTTCATGTTGAGGTGATGTAGCTAGACCAAGGTGAATTTAGATATACCCATTTTGTGGATTAACATACATTGATTTATGACCCATCATCCCTTGAGATAAAAACTTATCCTTTATAGATAGGTTTTATATCTCATAAGATTTCACTACATGAATGCAAATGTGATCCAAAGAAATGTATTATATAATTCCACACAACATTTTTGTATTATACATAATATGATAAAATTTTAACTAAATTATTATTGAGAAGCCTGAAATACTATTCTTAAAAATGTTTATCTGACTTTACCACCAATTCATAATATCATTCAACCCTTTTTAAGATCAATTTATAAATTATTTTTTAATAAACATTAATTATAAACTATCTTACTCACAAATTTATAAACTAAAGAAGGGGTCCAATGAGGTAATTAGTGATTACATAATTAGATATAAGAATATCCTAGTAAATATTACTAATATAATGGCTAAAAAATAGTTACAATATATATTGAATCAAATCTTGTTTTTACCACTCCATCAGTCCATTATCTTCAAGAGTTTCAAATCAATCAATGAGTTATGCCATCTATTAAGGGTTAGAGAATTTTAAGATCATTGATTTGGATAAGTTCTAGTATACCCCTACACCTATAGCTATTTCAATTAGGAAATTTCAAAGCAAACCAAGTTACAATTTCAAAACAACTAACAACAATAATGGGGTAAATATTATATTTCATGTAGTATCATAACCTTAAATTCAACTAAATTTAATATTATAGAGAAGAAGAATTTTCTATATTATCCTCTTCATATAATATTAAATAACTTACTTGAGTGAAACCTTGTCACTCTTATTACTCCATAAGATTTCAATCCAAACATGTCTACTCCAAATAACTATGATACAAATGCATATTGTGACTATCATGAGAATGTGACACATTCTATAAACAAATGCTTAAAATGGATATATAATCTTTTTTTTTTTTTTTTTGATGAAATAATATTGAGTTAATCACACCCATATAGTAATATATGCCACATAAAAATGTAAATCATAATTTAAAAATATTAAATGATCCATTTCTAAAACATGAAATGATAAATACTAAGGATATTTCAAAGGTACACTATACATATGATATGCATCCTCCACTTGTGACATACGATTATCCAATAATTTAAATTATCAACACACTTATCATAACCTCACCATAGTGTCTTATGATCACATTTTATATATTAATATTTTCTATGATGATACATATTTTCATGCACTATTTATACAATCTTATATTATAACCAACATGTACATAATGTCATGAGATATAATAGGTCAAGTGAGAAAATTTGTATGATGACACGTATTCACTCCCTTTGGTATACATAATAAGATTTAAATATAATACACTTTGTATTCATAAGTAATGATGACCTAAAACTATCCTCTTTCTCTAAATGGATTAGAAATCAAATAAGGTAAATAAAATAGATCATGTGTATACTTGGACAATTGGGTAAGGACTAATAATATCTATAAATATATAAGAGAGTACCTATAACTCAAATTTTATGAGGAAATGGTTTGAAATCCTAAGCCTATGATAAAAGGATATAGCTCTAACTAGACCCCTAACAAATGTAAATGGATGTACCTATGGTTGTAAATATGAAAATAAAGTAAATGTTTATAAATGGCTAAAAATTAAAACATAATATTATGGGTAAGGTATATTATTAAATAAACTGGGGATATATGAAAACTAAATTTATAAATATAAATTCTAAGCAATCCTATATCTGCACAAACTTATTCAATACAAGTAAAATCCTAAACAAAGATACACACATACATCCACAATGCACTAAATAAATAAATTATAATATAGATACCCAAATTCTACCACATTTAGTTTCATGATTAACTTTACTTAATATGGACACACTAACTCATCTACCACTCAATATTGAATTTCATACTAACATAATTTACCTCCCTTTTTTAATAACTAATTAATCCATATTAAGTAATAAAATAATGCACACATATTCAAAAAATAATAATTAAAATATATAACTTATACCTCATCTATACATATTACACACTTCTCTCAACCAAGTATTTTTTCATCCACCCACCTCCTTAACTTCCTCAACCAATTGTCGAGTCATCATTAAACACTTAAACTACCATGGTAAGTCACTCGATTACCTTGACCCATCCATGATGAGCCATTAAAGTACCAAATAACTTTTCATTTCTCTCACACATATAAGAATTAGTCATTATCCATTAAGATGAGGACTTAAATCCAACATTCCATATTTAACATTATCTAATAAATTTAGATTTATCCTAACCATCCATCTTCTCACCTGTAATCCTATAAATTAATGTCTCATCCTCCATTTTCATCATACACCTTCAATATATGAGCTTATATCAAATTTATCCTATGAATCCATTAATAAATAAAGCTTATAAACCCATATCCTACCCAATTTACCTTTGTTTGGATAAATGAATTGATCACCCATATTCTAGGAAGCAAGAGTAAATCAAAAGTCACAATGGAGAAGTTTATGTGGTATTCTACATGTTTTTGTAAGTATTTATATGTTTAAATTTATTTTGTTGTATTTGTTTTATTAGGGATTTAATTTAAAATTATAATAGTATTTGTATGCATGTCATTTTCTTAGTTTTTTTAGATTCTAAATTTTATCTATCACATTATAGTATACTTAGTGAGAATTTTCCAAAATTATTTTCATGTATCATTTATCTTGTTTGTTTTTAAGGTTTTATTAAATTCATTTTTTATTCTATGTAGGTTTTAGGCTAATTTGGATCTAAGTTACTTTCTATTTTTATTTTTATTTTCTATTTTGTTGAACTATTTTTTTTTTTTAATAAAATCATATGACTTTTAAAATTTAAAATATGTATTTTCTAAAACATTTCAATTTGGTTCAAATTTAGACTAACACTAACCTATTAAAATTCCATGTAAATATGAACTATAGTATAGGAGATATCATAAAATCCATGACTATTTTTTATTCTTTTATTTATTTTTTGTTGTTTACTTTTTTTTCTAAAAACACGTGACTATTAAAATAGTTATAAAATTTGATTTAATGTTTGGATTTCTCTCAAAAAAAATAATTATTCTTAATTCTAGACTAACACCAAAATTTTAAAGTTTTATGTAAATATGAATTATGATTTAGGATATATCAACAAAATTATTACTTTTTTAATTTTATTTTTAATTTTATAATTTTTATAAATTTTAAGTTTGTATATTTTTATTTAATATAACTTGGTTAAACTTCATGTTCTTTGGGTTGCCTAATATTCAAAAGCAAACTAATAATAGTTTTATGTAGTGAAGTTATCAAAGAACACAAATCTAAGATGAAAATAAAGAATTTATTATTTATTTACCACTAACCCTTTTTTATTCAAGTTTTTTGTCATTTCAAGTTGTAATTAACTCGCGTTTATTTTTATTGAAATGTTTGATTTTGTGTGTCACAAAATTTTGCATAAGATCTTTCCTTAGTGTCACATTGCTGATGATATCTTGAAATCAAAATTATTTTTTGTGATTTTGTGTTACCTAGATTTCACTTGTGTATGTTATTTCCTTGGAATCACATTTGTGATGATAATAAGAAATAAGAAACAAGTGTTAATCTATTTATTTTTATTTTTATAAGTGATCTATTGAACATAGGTTTCACCACCATGTGGTAGGCCAAACCCTATGTGCTGGTGGGGTATATAAATTGATAATTCAATGTTTTAGTTTCCTAATTAGTTTTATGTTTTAAACACACTATTATGTGATGGGTTTTTATCCTCAAATACTCAATATTTCAATAGTGATCTCTATTTTTTTATGTTTTTTACATAAATCTACCAAAATATTATGGTTGGGTTCAAAAGATAAGGACTAAAGCCTTTTATGTGCATACATTCAATAAAATTATTCCATGGTATTGGTCCTCAATGTACCAAAAGATATGTAGATGAATCCCCTTTAGAAAATCTTGTGTAAACCTTAAGGCTAAGATATCAATTTGTGTTGTCTAACTTGTGGTGCACCTAATAGGAGTGCATCACCAATGGAAGTTACTTTCCATGTACCCTTGAAATTGGGTTTAGTGGGTTATGAGTATGGTACTACCTCCATATTTAGTGCTATTAAAAATTTAACTAACACTATCCAATGATAAATTAAGTATAAAGGAAAGACAAAAAGTCATTCAAGTCCTTTTACCTATATTTTATCCTTTTATGTGACTTGCATATTTATTTTTATTCAAATTATAAATTGATTCTTATTTTTTGTTTATTTTTACCTCAAGAAGACAACATAATTAAATTTTATGTGTTTTAAAACCAATTTTATGCCTTTAATATCAAAATCCTAAACATAAACAAAGCCTAAATCAATAAAGAAAGTCCAAAATCAAATAAGCTCATAACTTGTTATTAATAATTTATACCATCAAGTTTTGTTTTTAAGTTATATATCTTTTTTAGTAAAACCCTTAAACCAATGTGTCCCATAATAATACAAATTGCCTTGTTGAATAATATTGGATTTATATAAGAACATTTTGGAAATGGTCCCTTCCAAATTGAAAACCAAGAGCATTATATTGAGATGAATGACAATGTTGACAATTAGGGACCCTATCAAGATTAACATACCCATCAATTCACTTTGCATTAAAATATACCTATTTAAGTCACATAATACCTAATATAAAATAATAATGAGTTATTGTTCAAAATTTTGGGTGTACGAGTAAAATTTCCACATGATTTTGAATCCATAAACTTAAATCATTTTTTTATAGGAAAGAAGCCACAACTCCCATCCAAGATCAAGTAACATATAATGATTCCCTATTAAATAATAAATACATTATAGGTTATACCAACACTGATTCTTAAAATGTCTCCCAAATATACATGGATAAACGTAAAGCCGTTATAGATGAAAAATACCAACAAAGCCATGTATTTAATATGGAAGATTATGTCAAAAGGTTAGAAAAATAACTAGCTAAATTTAAAGATAACATGTCAAGTAATCCTCAAATTAATCAACCAATAAATTCATATCCTAATTCAAATGAACATTCGAATCTAAATCAACCAGTAAATCAAATTGAGAATCTAATTTTGAATGTGTATTTGAAATCAACTCAAACCACTAATCCAAATTCTAATGTCAATTTGAATACCAATCATAATTCCAGTGCCCATTTGAATTCAAACAACAACAATAAAAATAATAATAATAATAATTCAAATATCCATTCCAATTCAAACATCAACAATCCAAATAAAAATCAGAATTCAAATGTCCATTCAAATTCAAACATTTAAAATCTAAATATAATTAAGAATTAAAATATCCATTTGAATATAAACATCAAAAATATAAATTAAATCCATAATTTTAATGCCAATTCAGATCCATGTAGTCAAAATCTAAATCTAAATTAAAATTTCACTTCAAATACCAACCCAATCCATTTGATAATACAAATGAATTTACAAATCAATATTCCAGTCTCCTTTCAAATCTAAATCCAAACCAACTATCACCACTCAAGGATACAATTTTTATCCATTAATGGCAACACATGTTATAGAATTTCCAAGGATTAAAATAAGGTATATATTTCAAAATAAAATAATATAAGTTTAATAGAATTTTTTTGTACACTTTTCACATTAACATGATGATGGTACCCTTAACATTTTAAAGGATGAAATTTTGATAAGCACAAAGGAAAAAGAGATCCTAAATAATGCTTTAAAGAGTTTTATATGGCATGTTTAGACCTTAATTAAATAAATTATTATATATTAAGACTCTTTACATGTATTCTAAGGGGGAAAATCCTTTAGTGGTTTTTACACTTACCCAAAGGATCAATGACAACATTTAAGGACCTTTCCAAAAAAATGTGCAAAACTTTTCATATAATTTTGAATGCAAATTGACCATGTTAGATTTATATAATAGTAAATAATGCCATGGGGATACATTCCCCTCCTTATTATAAAGGTGGTGTGCCTTATCAAGTTAGTTACCATGGTCACCTACCAAAAATAAAATTATACCTGTATTTAAAAATAATATAAATTTATTTTTGGCATATCAATTACAACTCCATTTCACTACATCCTTATGAAATTATACAAAAATGAGTTAAAATTGAAAGAGCACTAGCTTCTAAGTTGTTTTAATCTTTTAGAGTTTATCTTATATAAATCATATATTTGATTAAAGGTATAATTAGTCTAAATTAGGGAAGTAATATAGATATAATAACCACTAATTTGTTATAGAATTGAATAGATTTGACTTTATCAAAATAGTTATAAATAGAGAAAATAAAGATTTATCTAGAAAACACTTGATATAAATGATTTGAGTGCTATAAAATGTGATGGAACCAATTCTAAGTGTTGTCAACTATATCCATATGTCAAAACCCATCCTAGATAGTAACACCATATTTTTAAATTAGCACCATGTGGCTCTAATTTCCTCATATTTTCACTAATTTCTTTTATGTAGGATTGTTCTTAACTTTTGAGTGTACCTATGTCTAGGTTTTTTAGGTATGTTCCTACATTCATGAATTTTAGAACTCTATATTATGCCTTGAATAACTCATTTATGATGAAAACCCTAATCCTCCTTAAAATTATGGTATGGGATAAAAACATATGTTGATTAGTAGAATAGGTTGGACATCCTTAACACCTTAACATGAAGAGAGTTACCTAACAATACTCTAAAGAGGAATCAATCTTGATGTAGTTATCCTAACCTAAGTTCTAGTGCAAGTGAAAGTGATTATAGTATGATAGTGGCCTTGAGTGCCTTGAGTGTGATTAAGATTGTAAATATGGAAAACATGAGCTTAGGGATGTTGTATATGGTAGTATGTATAAGTAGGGTAGAATAGGGATTGATAACCTTTATATTTTTCAACTTATTTCATGTTTGAATAGCTATTTTTAATGTAATTTCCATTTAATGGATAAAGGGATAAATGTAATGTATTTGTAGTGTTATGTTGCTTATGTAGACAATAAAATATGTCTAGGCTAACCTTAGGGGATTTTAATTTTGAAAATGTATTCATTCAAGAAATATAGGGTAAAGGACATAGGTGATAGTTTGGGGACACTAGAAACACATGGTTTTAGTGTATTTAATGTCATTCTAATGTACATTTAGTATAACACTAGATATAAAAGACCAAGATCAAGAAATGAGGGTCTAAGAGTATGTTTGAGCTAACTAGGGATTCCTATGGCTTCCATGAAGGCTAGCTAAGTGTGATAAAAGTCTCTAAGATAGGTCTAGATATAATCTAGGGATAGGTAGTCTCAAGTAGCATTCTTATAACTAAAATACCACTTTTAGGTGATTACATTTTCCCCCATTTATGTTATAAGTGTAGCAAAGTAAAATGACTAGTACAAAGGAAAAATAAGCATACTTGGACTTACCTAGGAAGTGAAGCCCATGAAGTTGAATCTAAGTATGTGAAGTTGATTCTACGTATGTGAGGCATGATCTAGTGCATTATTTGAAAATTAAATGTGGATAAATTAGTACATACATAAGAGATATCAAAAGAAAAAGACTATGTTACATCAAGAAGTAAAACTGAGAAAAACTAAGTAAAGAGATGGGAAAGAGGAAAGGAATTAATACATATCTTGGGTATGTGAACCAATGCATGACCTTAGTTACAACCTATTTATGTGCATGTATATAGTTACCAATTTGTGAATAACTTAGAATAAGCTAATAGTTTGATCAAACCCCATGTGTGGGTGGCTCAAGAACTTAATCCAATTTTGAATCCTTCATTACCTACCCCCAATTAGTGGATCATGACATGTGAATAGCATGAATTAGATAGATATTATTTCTAACCCTCTCATATGGGTGGCTAAATAACTAAATTAGGCTATGAATCCATCATTTTACACCCATGTGTAGTAGATGCATCTAAAAATAAACTATATGAAGTACTAAAAATATCTAACTATGTATGTATATATGTGTATGTTGGCTCTGTATCCACTTAGGTACATTAGGTAGCTCTAGGCCACTTGGGAATCCTAACCACTTCATATGGAATAAGGCATGAAACTAATGATAACTTGGAATATGATGTCAAGCATATAAAACATAGATAATGACATGGAATTTGTCAGTCCATGTTGTCAAGTAGTGTCAAATTGATAATATGGAAATAATGTGCCATGTACATGACTCCAATTTTGTGTTTAAGTATATTGATTCTAGAATGAGTTGTAATAATTGTATCTAAGTATCTAAACTTAATATGAGAATGATCATGCCATGCATGATACCCCCAATCTGAGTAAATTAATATGAATATGAGAAAACTGCTATAAATATGATAAAAATTGAGTATAACTAATAAACCTATAACTAGATCTGTACAAACCTATACTATACGTAGTGTACTATTCTATCCAATCTAAGTTGTTATGAAACTAAGTGTAATAAATAGTAGTGCCATAACCTGTGTAATAACTATTCTTTCAGAGTAGTTGTTAAACCTATGCAATAGCTATCCTCAAAAGAAAAATCTCTATAAAATGTGGGTTATCCAGAGTATATATGATAATTACATGATAATACACTATAATGTGCATACACAACATCATAATGTAAGATAATATGAGCATAATTATGTAATTTAATGTGTATGTCATGTTTATCATTACACAAGGGTGTTAATATATATGTAATAAATATATGTAATAGAAAATTTAACTAGAACTAAGCAACTAGTTAATGGTATGGGGCATGACATCCATCACAAAATCCAAGTAGCAAGGGTAGATGCATGAGGTCCTTCATGGCATAGAAAAAATTTATGTGTGACAATAAAAGAGAAGTTTCATGGCCATGACACATATAAGAAATCATACATAAAAAACACATGAGGCACACAAAATTGTCCAAGGAGACACAATACAAGGGACATGTGAACATGTCACTAAATTTGAGAAAATAAGACATAGGAGGACATGGTAAAATATCCACATACATAAGATACAATTTATCTTAGAGACACATATAAGGACATGTTAAAATTTTCACATACACAATCATGAAAGAATACGCAATGGATAAGGGCACATCTTGAAGGCATACATATTGTGGATAGAAGTGTCATAGAGACAAATGATAATGGCATATTCAAATGCCCTCAAATAAAAGAATCATAAAGATACAATAAAATCTAAACTAGGAAATCAATAAATGATAACATGCATAAACATGTAAGACAAACATGTGTAAAAGCTAAGATTTACATATTCTGAGTCTAAAGTAGTAATAATAAAATAAAAATATTAGTATGATTAGAAATGATCAATATCAATATATAAAAATACTAAAATTGGAAAGGAGAGTATGTAAGGATAAAACCTATGATCAAAACTATTTATAATATTCCCCCAAGTGTGTGAATGTTTCAAGTTAAGAATGATGTATTAATGTATATGCCCCCAGTGGGTTATTGATAATAATAAGTTTGGATCGGTGTAGTGGACCTGAGTCCCAAATCTAGCTACAAACACTCAATAATAACAAGTGAAGCATGTATTTTTTATGAAACTAATTATACTAAGATATCTATCATATGTAGTATCTATAAAATATAATAAATTTAAACATAACAATGCATACAATCTATAAATTTTGTGTTTTCTAAGTAATTTTTAGAATGCTTTTGTGTTTTGTTTTTAACATGTTATATTTCTTTTATATTTTTTGGATATAATCTATGTATAAGTAACATTAAAATTAACTATTTACAAGGAGAAAGATACAATTAAAGTATGTAAAATGATAGATAAACCATACTAACTGATGAGTCTCATGGGAGACTCACTATCATTGTGTTCGATGTCAAAAATATGAATGTTAATCTCTCATGCAATGTGATTTCTATGTTGGAGTTGAATGGTGTTTCCGTATGAATCTAGGTATGGTTCATAATAATAATAATAATAATAATAATAATAATAATAATAAAAATAATAATAATAATAATAATAATAACCTAGAATGATAGAGGGAATTGCCTCATATTTTGCAGTTGACCTTTATAATTTTTTCTTTATCATATTGATTTTAATTTTTCCCTTTGAAAAAATGCTTATTGTATACATGTGGTGTTATGGAGACTCTTTTTCTAGAAAACCTTTTTTAATAATGTTTGTTGGCTTAGAATGATTTTTAATTTTCATCTTATTATCTTTATCTTTCTATAACATTTCCTATGTATTTAGATATTTTACATGGATAAACTATATCTATGACTAATTTGCCTTAGAATTTTTAATAAATTCCAAACCTTATTGGCCAATATTATCAACTTCTATAATAGGAGAAGTGATGCCTTAGGCCTTCTTTCCCAAACCTTGACCATGATAATCAAATTATTGTAGATATTTGTGACTAAAATCATACCATTTTCAAATTTGAGCCTCATTTTGGAAAGGTAGATTTTTATCTTTTAATTGATTTACCTATGTTTGTTGTATTATTTATTGATCTAATTGTGCTTTGTGAAATTTTTATTATTATGAGTTATGTTTTGGTATCCATTTTTGTACTATTTCTAAATTTGATCTTTTTTGAATTGGTATATATACCATTGTATGTTTTTTTTATGATGTATGACTTTTTGATTCATTAATATCCATTATCTATTGTGTTTTCATTTTCAATTCTAAACATGAATTGGTGTGGTGCCCATATATTCTATGACATGCACAATAATATCTAGATATCCTTACTGGGTGTAAAGGGGTAGGTTTATAAACTTAGATTTAATAATTTATCTTAATATATCATTTTAAATCTCATTTGACCTTTTAATTCTCTTTGAATCACTATTATATTTAAATTATTGTGATTTCATGTTTTGATATGTAACATTATTCTCCACAAACTAACTAGGTGAAGATGCATAGACATGATTTACACTAGTGTGACTTAGAGTCTTTTGTCCTGTAAATTGATTTTGAAATGTTGTAATATTTTCATGTAATATTGTATTATAATTTTTTAATCAATTTATTATCTTTCTCATAGTGATAATTTGATCATCTCATAAGTGTAAACCCTAGCTATTTCTAATTAAAAATATAGGCACACACCCTATAAGGAGTAGGTGTGAATAGGCTATGTGTGGGGATTAGTGAAAATGGTATAATATAATTCATCTATTGAAGGATTAATAACATGTACATGGTTAGAGTTAAAATATCTATCACCCTCATGAAGATGAGGAGGATAAGGAAATTATGTCCTATGCATAAGATATGACATTGAAACTTCAAACATAGTTGTTAGCTTATGTGATAAATCCCTTATGTGTGTATGGGTTTTCTTATTAATATAATGAAACGTAGGATAAACATAAAATAATATGAAATATTACATATATTTAAATTTATATAAAGTATCATCTATACATGTGTTAATGCATTTTATGAGTTCATGACAAATTAAGGGGAACAAACATGCAAATGAAAGTATTAAACATTGTAAAAAAAAGTGATTAATTTATTATGTAGTTATGATCATGATGATATGAAATAAAAATAATTATATATATGGATCTAAAATTTGAGTTCTATAAATTTAAATCCTAGGGTTATCTAGGGTTAAGTTTTGTGCAATATTCGAAGTAAACCAAGTTCACTAAATATTTTAACCTTTTAAGACCTAACACATGTAAATCCTATGTTTGATTAAATGTATGACTAGAATAAATTAGGGAAATAATTTTCATAAAATATCCATTGATTTTTTATAAAATTGACTAGATTTTTAAAAGATAAATATAATGTAATATGGATACACATAATGGATCTATAAGTGTGTATGTGATTTATTATTTTAGGGGAAATTAGTGTTTAATTAATAAATAATAAAAGGGTTTGAGTAAGAGAAAATTAGTAAATAATATTCCAAATTAAATCTATTGATTTGTGAAATTTAATTAAAATTTGACCTTTTCTAAAAATAGTAGTGAGAGAGATATAAAATTAAACTTATTATATATTGATCTGACTGAGATAGGGTCTATAAATTTGTGTGTAGACTTGGGAAACTATCATAAACAAGATTCTAAACTTCATTTCCATATTGGATAAGAACAATGAAACTAGACACCTTAAGCTCTAACACTATAGTCCTTCCCTAATGTTATTTTCCTAAGGATCTAAGCTTTTTTGTTTTGTTTTCTTGATCAATGTGAGTCTATATACCAAATTTTGGAGCCTCACTCACAATAGATCTCCTTATAGAGCTGAATTTATATGTCTATGTCTTTTATGCACTTGAATAGAAACTTTTTTAAATAAGGAAAAGGGGTTAGTGTGTGTAAGATACATTGGACATGATTCACACCCCATATGTGGGCATGTTACCTACATACCAATACTTTGAGGATGGATCAAGCCATATGTATTTCTCCCTTTAAGAGTGCTTAGTGCAATAGTGAATGAAAATGAAATAAATGCAAAAAGTAGTTGTGCTTGAGATGACTAGGGGCTAGTGTAAGGACTTGAATTGGCTTGAAAGAGTATATGCTATTTATATATAGAGAATAAGGAATATTTATTGAGTGGTCTTAATTTTACTCTTGTTTACTTGAGTGATATTTGCCAACCCTTTCTAAATGATCTTTGAATGGGCTTTTATATGGATCTATTGGTCATGGGTAAGATGAAATAAGACTAGTCCAACACAATGAACAAGAATAATCAAGAAAAAATGGTAATTTGGGCTTAAATTATTATTGGATAGGAGCATTGAAAAGGGGACACCTTAAGGTCCATTTATATAGTCCAACTTTGGTGCTATTTTCCTAAGTAGATATGACCTACAGGGGTGGATTAGTCATGAAGAGAGGGTCTTGAATCAATTGAAATAAAGTCTACAAGGATATAGATGATTAGGAATTAGTGAAAACAATTCTAAGTGGGCTATGAGAGATATCAATAGGGACCTAAGAATTGAGTGTCATTAGCCATGCACAAATTACTATTTTTTGCAATTTTATATGACTACATTCCTCCCCCTTTATTTAAGTGATGTAACAAAAATAAATACTAGGATAAATGAAAATAAAAAGTGTATCTAAACTTACCTATAAAGGTGAAGACCAAAAATTTGTGTGATGTTGATTAATGATGGATAGTGTATAGGAAACATGTTATGTGTGAATATACAAAAGGAAAATAAAGAGTAGATCAATTCTTATTATATGTAATATAAAACATGAACATACAAAGTTGGGTAAGAGAGAGAGAGAGAGGAAGAAAAAGTAATGAATACACCTTATCATGTACATGAACCAAAAAAAAACCTATTTTGATGTTGAGTAAGGCTAAGTCATGTTGGATGTGTTAGATGATGTTGTACTAAAAGGTATATCATGAATGAAGTTGAGTGCTTAATTTCATAGAAAATGTCTCAAGAATCAAAAACCTAGACCTTTAACTCCATTTTCACCTACTAAGTGAAGATGTATTATCCTACATGTGATAATAAATGTTTGAACTATGTGTTCAATCCCTATTAATAGGTGGCTCAAGAATAGAAAGGCTAGCCCTTTGGCTCCATCATTGTCCCATGAAGTGAAGCTATAAACTGATACTAGTATGAAGAAGTATGTCTTATGAGATGGATTTTGAATCCCATGAATGAATTTTAAATCTAATAATATGGTATGGATAGCTGAATGTGTACTAAAAACTATGCCAATGTTGGTTAACTCAAAAAATATGGAGATTAGTCTTGTATGAAAACCACTCCAAAAATGAAAATTTGGCTTATGTGGAAGCCACTCAAGAAATTAGGAGCTTTGGAATGTGGAGGTTATGCTTGTATTAAATCCACTCTAAAATGATTCCAACCACCTATAGATGGAGTAAGGCATGTAACTATTGAGAATGCTTGGGTAATGTTGAACTTATAAAGAAAAGAATTAAAAGTGATGTGTAATCTACCCCCAATCACTAGTGTTTGAAACATGGATTCTGATCTAGAAGTTATACCAAATATTATATCTAAAACTAGAAGTGAGAATCTATCATGCCATGCATGATGCCCCATATGTCTGGATTCTTTGAGAAAACTATACTAAAAATTATTGATTCTAAACTAGTCTAATTATGCAAAATTGTAGTTGAACCTACTTTTTCGCATGCTTCTAAAAAATTTAGATTTTATACTATTTGGATAGGAGCACCAAAATAGGACACCCTAGTGTCTAGTGCTATATCAGCCTTGGTGCTATTGTCTAAGGCTGAAAGTGATCATTTTTCTTGATTCTTGACTATCTGCCAAGTCTATTCTAAGTGGTTTGATGATTTGTTGTTGTTTTGGTTGTTCTAAAACTAGATTTTTTGACTAATAGGAGATCTAATCTATGTATCAAAAATCATATTTGTTTCCACCTCTTTTAAGGGTAGGAATAGGTACCATGTAATTACTACCCTCAAAATAAGCCTTACAAGTGTGTTAAGCTAGAAAATATACATGATATAGCAATGATAATCAACAAAATATCTCAAGATATAACATGGTTCAAATTAAGAGATTGTTAGATCCACATGGGTATGCCTAAATAGATATAACATTGTAATAGCATGTGTAATATACTAGAATTGAATTAAAAATAGAAACTTTAGTTTTTATTTTGTTAGTTGTTAGTTGGAGGGATGGAGCATTATATCCATCATGGCATCCAAGATAATAGGAAAATTCATGATATGGATCATGGCATTATAGTAATCAAGAAGTGATCAAGCAACAAACACACAAATCAAGAAGCAAGAAGCATACAAGGTTGGTTAATGGGCCACACAAACAAGAGACATGAGCACATGTTGCTCAAACTAAAAATCAAACTTACAAGTCATGTTTAAATGCCACATATAAATATAAGTGGATCAAGCAAATTTGGCACAAGGGCCACAAGCAAATAAAATAGTAAAAGAAAAGGACATGTGTAAAATGTCCTAAGGCACACACATGAATAAAAACAAATAACATTGGTAAATGTCCTAAGGTACATATAGGAGACATGTAATAAATGGTGATGCAATCACATCAAGCTACACTAATCAAGAAGATAAATCATGTAAAGACTAGAAAGATATAATGACACCTAACTAATCAAAGAAAGAGGGAAAGTATGCAAGACATGTTTAGTACAAGACTAGGTATATGCTAAGAAATACAAAAGTGCTTGATACTGATGATATAATCACAAAGTAATTTGTGTCAGCTAGTAGATAATGTACACCAACATGATAACTTAGAGTGTGGAGTGTAGGAATGACGTAACTTGGATGGTTTAGTCATGTAAAAGATGTCTCCAGTGGGTATTTATATTGATGTATATCTCTAATGTAGAAGTAGGATGCCCCTTTAATGGGTAAAGTGATGTAATCAAGTAGATGGATGTCATTTCACACAACTAAAAAGTATCAAGTGAAGCATGGCAATGTAGATAAATCAACATACAATAGCATAAAACAAGAAATGTAAGTCTTAACATATTAGTAGTAATATAAATCATGGATGATGCATATAATCAAAATGTTTTTATTATTTTGATATATTTGAATGTTTTTGGATTTTGTAAAATGTTATATTGTTTTTATATTTTAAAATATTTAACCTATGTATAATCAAACAAAAGAGATTATGTAAAATCAAGCATAATAAACTATGTATAGGTAATACTTAAAGGAAAACTATGTACAATCATGTAAATAAAATAATAGGTACATAATGATATAAAAGACTAAGATGGAGGGGTGAAGGGGTCTCAGGATGGAGCCTACTCAGGATGGAAATGGAGGAAAGGCTTATGACCATCATCAAATGTCTCAAGATAATCATCATAAGTGTCATCATATGTTGTATATGTTGTGTTTATGGTGTCATCATGTCAAAGGTGAACTAAAGGTTGCTCTGGTGGTGGAAATGTTGACTCTACTCTAGAATGTTTAGCCCTATTAGTAGATGACTTTAGTGGAAGTAGTGGAACTAGTGCTATTGGTGGTGATATAATGTAAATAATACCTCAATGTTATAGTTTATCCAATCTCTACTGTAAAGTTATACATGATTTTGTATCATGGCTTGTAATCTTATGAAAAGTACAAAATGGGTGACCATCTTTTTGTGGTAATATACTGATAGATCTATGTTGTATTATAGGTAATATGATCAATCCATGATCAAGTAATATATGTAAAATAAACTATGGTTTATATTGTGTGCTACCTGCATAAATCTAAATAACTAGATTTATATCGATAGAGGTAACCATGTGAACTATATGTGCCAAGTGATCTATCTATGGTTGTGAGTGTGGACTATATCATGAGAGTGTAGTTTGAGATGCTAAAACTGATGTAAGATGTGGAATGAGAGATCTAGAGTCATATAGTTACTCTCCTAGGCTAATTAGTGTAAAACTCAATCCACGCAAATAGTCATCTATGCATTTGGGTTTTGTATCATCATATGAAGTAGCCTAGGAATCTGTATCAACATCATGTACATATGGTAGCTCAAAATTTACCATGAGGGGTAACTATGATATAGGAGTCTCATCATCTATAGTAGTAGAAGATGATACTACCGTAAAAGTGTTTTTAATTGATGAAGTAAATATAGAATCAACCAAAACTACAAGTACTACTATCGGTGATTATGTATGTGTAACAAGTGTCAAAACTATGATTGGTGGAGTAGCTAGAATAGTTGAAGCTGATATGATTGGTAGAATATCTAGAGCTAAAGGTACAACTTTAAGTAGAGGAGTGAAAGAAGTGATAGTCCCTATAACCTCATATGTATGTACCTGATCAAGAGAAATGTAATGAGGTGGTGGCTATACTATGAGATAAGGTGTCCCATCTGGAGAAATATTCAAAGATGACTCTATAGTTCAATAATATCTAAATGGATATTTGTCTGCTAGATATGTGTATAGATATCCCTCATGGATAAACTTAATACATCAATGGAGAGTAGAAGAAAAGGCCCCCATAGTATGTATTCAAGGTCATTTAAGTAAAATATTATAGTGTAGAGGACCTGGCATGACCTGGAACTATGTAGAGAGGGTCTTGGGTCATACCATGATATCCAAAGTAATGTTTCCCAATGTCTATCGTGGTATATCATCAAACCATAGAATGTTCTTATACAAATTTTTCATTGATTCCATATCTATGCCCATGGCTTGTAAGAATGCAATATGACATATATTAAGTCTAGAACCACTATCAACAAGAACACTCTTGACTGCATTGGTTTTGACTTGAACTTGTATGAATAGTGTTAAATTTTGATCAATCATTGTCTAAGAAGGCATGACCTCATTATCAAAAGAAATTAAATATTCTATAGTTTTTTAAGTGTTGACCACTGATGCAAAATAAAAAGGTTCTAAATTAATGGGAATAAAAGTTTGAGTGAGTTCTTAATAAATAATGTCCTTGAATACATTAATTTTTTGAAGTAGTTCTAATATGGAAATCTTAGCTAGAGTATTTATCAACTGATCAACAATATCATATGTGTTATGCAAATCTACCTATGCAAGTGGGTTGGGCTTGGGATGAGAAGGAATAGAAGGGTGATAGGGCTCTTGGATAGGTAGAGAAGGCATGGAGGCATGTCGATTAATAAATATAATTACATTATCTACTATTCATATAGTAGTAGTGGCTATAAGAGGAGAGCAAAGATAATCAATGGGTTGAGGTGGTGGAGGGAAGGGTGTCAACTTGGCTCTGTGATGATGGGCAGTAACCTAGGGAAGAGTGAAATGGACCATGCAACATGACTTAACATGGGGTAGAGGCTCCAATGGAGGTGATGCAAGAGATGTATTAACATGTTTAAGAATAAATTGCTTAACATCATCCCATATAATGAAAAATACACATGAAATGCAAAGAATGAAGCTTTGTACTAACATTTGATAGACTTCATCATTTATGTACATGATAGGGCCCATTATGGTTTCCTTATTGTTTGCAAGAAATGTAAAAAAAAATTGTACATAAGTGAGAATCATTTTTGCAATTTGAGTATGGATGTAAGGTGATACCTCAAGAAGAAAATAGGTGCTAGTATATGCAACTAGGGATTTGACAATAATATTCTTGAAAAATACTATGAATTTTGTAAATTGAAATTGAATTGATGAGTTAAGTATGAAAGTAAAAATTCATAAATTTATGGGAAAGTGTTTGATTTAATGGGACCTAATAGATACAACTAGGGTTCTGAGATTTTTTTTTAAAAAAAATTACTATGAATTTTTTTAATTCGATGTGATCTTTTATTTTTAATATGCAACTAAAAAATTAGAAAATGATTGCAAAATTACTAGAAAATTACCAAGAGGTAGTTGATGCAGCTAGGATTTGAAATAAAATTACTTTTGAAATTACTAAAGAATTTGAGAATTTGAATTATATTTCTAATTTAGATATTTAATCAAAAAATTAGGAAATTATTGGATTAATATTGGAAAATTATTGGGACCTAGTGTATACAACTAGGGGTTGAAATAAAATTATTTTAAAATTTACCACTAAATTTTAAAATTTAGGATGAATTTTTGCTCAAAATATTCAAGAAAAAAATTAGAAATTTATGGGGAAAGTTATCTAGGAATTTACCCTAGATTTTCAAGGGTTTTTATGTGTAATTTGAAGTAAGTTGGGTTCACTAAATGATTTTTATTTTTGGGGAAATTAGTGTTTAATTCCTAAATAATAAAAGGGTCTAAGTAGGAAAAAATTATTAAATAATATTCTAAATTAAAGTTACTGATATGTGAAATTTAATTACAATTTAACCTTTTCTAAAAAGAGTAGTGAGAGAGAGAAAATTAAAATTATCTTATTTTGTATTGATCCGACTAAGACAGGGCCTATAAATTTATGTGCAAGCTGAGGACACTATCATAAATAGGATCCTAAACTTCATTTATTGATTGGATAGGAGTTCTAAAACTAGACACCTTATTCTTTGGTGCTATAGTCCTTCCCTAGTTCTATTATCTTGAGGATATAAGCTTTCTAGGTTTTGTTTACCTGATCAATGTGAGCCTATCTACCAAATTTTTGAGCCTCACTATCAATAGAGCTCCTTATAGAGCTGATTTTCTATGTCTATGTATTTTATGCACTTGAATAAAAACTTTTATAAAAAGGTAAAAGGGGTTAGTTTGTGTAATATTCACTGGATGTGTTTCACACCCTATGTATGGGCATGTTGCCTACATACCAATACTCTGAGGAGGGATAAAGCCATATGTAGTTCTCCCTTTAAGAGTGCTTGGTAAAATAATGAATGAAAATTCAATAAATACAAAAATTTGGAGTGTTTGAGATGACTAGGGGCTGGTGTAAGGACTTTAATTAGTTTGAAAGTGTATAGGCTAAATGTATGTAGAGAATAGGGAAGATTTCTTGAGTGGTCTTATTTGTATTCTTTCTTTCTTGAGTGATATTTTCCAACCCTTTACAAATTATCTTTGAATGGGTTTTTATATGGATTTATTGGTTATGGTTTAGATGAAACCAAACTAGGTCAACATAATGAACAAGAAGAATCAAGAAAAAATGGTAATATAGACTCAAATTGTGATTGGATATGAGCATTAAAAAGTGGACACACTAGATTCCAACACTAGAGTCCAAATTTGGTGTTATTTTCTTGAGTAGATGAGACTTGATGGGATGGATTAGTCATGAAGAGAGAATCTTAGTTCAGCTATCCTCACATTTGGAAGGTTAAAAATGACTAAGAATTAGTGAAAATAATCTTGAGAGGGTTATGAGAGAAAATAAGAGGGACCTAAGGATAGGGTGTCATTATAAATGCTCAAGTTGTCAATTTTTACATTTTATATGACTACAATATGAATAAATAAGAACATAAATAACACAATATATAGATTTAAGGTGGAAAAACCTCAAAGAGGTAAAAAAATCCAACAACATGATAATTATTCTAATATGATAAACTCTGCAGCCAATACATTAACTTCTCCTTCTCACTTCTTTACACAGTGCTTCACAAAACTCATAAATTGAATATGATCAAATAATTTCATATTTTTGATATGATTTCACAATAGGGTAAAAATCCTATTTATAGTGAAATATCAAGGGAGGTGACCATTGTGAAAATAACAGGTCCATCCGTCCTAATAGAAACCAATTAATTAATATTTGGCAAATATTAAACAACTATAACATGATTATTTATTTATTCAATGATTATACCTTGAGTTAATTAATAATATATTATTTATTATTTAAAATTACCAAGGCTAAGGGACACATAGGCCTATTTAGGATTAATTATTCTAACACTCCCCCTTAATGTTAATTGAGGATTAATGTCATTGTCACCTTAAAAAAAAGAATTACACTATGTAGACAATTAAACAATTTAAGAACCTTCATCATGCCAAACATCACCTTTTGAAATAGAAGGAATTATAATACATAAAATACTCAAAATTAAGTTTTAGGTGAGCATGATCATGAGACTACATCTCATATTTTCTCTTGAATAATAATCTAAGCATATTTCGAGCCTTTTATAACATAAAAGCCTCTATTAAAAATTATGCTTTTTATTGTATTGGGGTACAAAAATAAAAATTACACATGAAGTTTACAATTATTTATGAAAATAAGTATAGATAAATAGAATAAACACATGGCCATTAATAAGTGTCATTATCATGCACACTCCCCCTTAATGGCATCTTCAAGAGGCCTAGCATTGTAAAAAACTAACAAAACTTGGTATTACCAAGTATTTTTTTAAAGATATTTGCAACTTATTCATCTATAGGATAGAACTATATATTAATATCACCATTGAGGACTTTATCTCAGATTAAATGCACATGAACTATAATATATTTAATTCTTGGTGTTGCACTAGTGTTTCACTAGAGTTATACAACTTTGGTTATCACAATGAAGGATAATACTATGAGAAATGTCAAAATAAATTTATACCAATAATCTTCACAGCGACATGGATTATTTGGAAACTTATGTAACACTTTTTTACTCTACTTTAGTATAAGATATAGAGAAAATATGTTTCTTCTTTCTACTCTAAGTGATTGCACCTGCACCAAATATAAACACATAACCAGAAGTAGATTTACAATCTATAGTATCACTAGTAGGTCAACATCACAATAACCATATAAATTAGCATTATTAAAATACAAATAAAACAAACCACAATTTACAATTCCTTTGATATAATGAAAATCTATTTTAGCTCATTTTCAATGATCCAAATATGGATCCTATATAAATCTAGAAGTAACACTAAAAACATATAAAATATTTGGCCTAGTAATTATTAGATAAATCAAACTATCAATAAGCTATCTATATAAATTAGGGTTAGTTATTTAACATGAAATTTTAGGATCAAGTTTAATACCAACTTTGATATGAGTAGAATTAGATTTACAATCAAGCATGTTAAACTTAACAAGAATATTATGTGCATATTGAGATTATGATACAACAATTGGATTTTTATCTTGAAGCATATCCATTCCTAAAAAATGATTTCGAATGCCTAAGTTAGTCATTTCAAACTTTTAACTTATTTATTTTAGGCATAGGAAAGACAAGATCCCAAGTTTGATTTTTAATTAAGACATTATATTTAGCTTGCATAGAAACATTCCATTTATCATCTTGATTTGATTCCTCAAATGATTGAAGTTTAGATCCATACATAGTCATTATTGCATGATAATAATGTTGACTTCTAATTAATTTATTAAGGTTATCAACATTAGAATATTGAATTAGGGAATATACCCATTTGGGTATTTCAGATTAAACATGAAACTCATGCGGTTTCTTAGACTCTAAGCTATCCATAACTGGATTAACTTCTTCAATGACATCTATGTCATCACACGGAGAAATATGAGATTTGGGTTCATCAACAAAATAACATTGAAGAAGATCCATAGAGGGATCAAAAAATATTTTTCAAAAACTAGAACATTCCTATTCTCAATAATCTGACATTTAGAGGGATCATACACTCTTAAACTTTTTTTCCTCGCTCCATATCCTAAAAAGAATGCAAGAATAGGAATTGGGGTCAAGCTTATTCCTCTTAACATTAGGGACAAAGATAGAAGTAGGACTGTCAAAAATATTTAGATTAGCCACACTTGGTTTCTTTTTAGTCCACATTTCTAAAGGGGTATAAATATGTAAGGCTTTGTTAGGGACTCTATTCAGAATATGAACATCAATGTTCATAAATTTGTTCTATAATAACTTAAGAACATTTATGGATTGTAGCATTATTCTATCCATTTCTATGATGGTGCATTTTTTTCTTTTATCAATACCATTTTGTTGGGAGGATTAGAGAGTTGTTAATTCCATTTGAATACCACAACTAATTCAAAAATATCAAACTCTTTACTAACATAATCACCACCATTATTAGTTCTTAATCTCATAGTAGATAAATTAGATGCATTTTCAACATAAGCTTTAAATTATTTAAACTTAGAAAAACATTAGATTTCTTTTTAACTAAATAATACCAAATAATTCTAGTATAATAATAAATAAAAGTAATAGTATAAAAAAATCATTGAGAGATACAAATTCAAGAGGTCCTACAACATCACTACGAATAAATTTTAAAGGATGTGAGGAATTTGCATCATGATTATTGTGAAAGGGGTTAGTATGTTTTTTACCACATAAGTAACCCTCACAAGTTTCATGATGAGATGGGATAGAATGAAATAAAATAATAAGATTATTTGTAGACATATCATGTAAACTTGTAGAATTAACATTTCTTAACCTTTCATGCCATAATTGATATTCATTCTTTTTATACGATGAAATTAAACATGCAAAAGGAGAAAAGATATATAAACCATTCTTTTGAACACCTTCAATAATCAAAGAACTCTATTGATTTATAATGGACCAATTATGTTTAAGCAATGTTATAATGAAATTATCATTTTTAATTTGAGAACAAGATAATAAATTCTTTTTAAGCTTAGGTACATGGAAAATATCAGCTATAATAACATTTGAAAACATTGCTTTTCCCTATTTAGTTACTTCTAAAAATAATTATATCCTAAGTAAATTATTTTAGATATATCTATATAATCACATAGAATATTAGATAATCAAGTCATATGGTACAATACACCACTATCTAAAATCCACTCATTTTCATTTCAAACAAATAAAGCAACATACAAAACAATAACATTTGAATCCTAATTGTTATTCTGATTAGGGTTTTGATTCTTCTACTTGTTTTTATTAGATTTATTCCCTTTGTTATTTTTATAATTTTTATTGTTATTTTTATCCTTATTTTTATAACAGGTTTCCCTTCAATGACCAAATTTACAACATAGGTTACAATTTCCATTAAACTTAGGTGTATGATTCTTACTACTAGATTTATTATTCTCATATTTACCTTTAGTAGAATTAGGGTTAGATTTCTATTTTTTAGTGTTATCAAAAACATTCTTTAAGAGTGAGAAGTGTTTTATTTCTATTCTCCTTAGAATCAAAATTTGTCATCACTTATTCTTATTTAATTAGGAAAGTAGATAAGGTGTTAAAGTTAGGGATATCTTTCTTATTTTGATACTTATAATTCAAAATTGAAATGAAATTTCTAAAATTTTCATGAATATTTAACTAAATGATAAAATAAAGCAACTGATATTGAATCAAATTATAATTACATCCATCTAACTAAGTTTTAATTTTTTTAATTTTATCAAGAAAATTAACAACTTTTTCATCACCCTTCATAGACGTAGTTAATAATTTAATGATCTTTGAAAGGCAAGTGCCTTCATGCATAGAATCAAGGATTTTTGAAACATATCTAAGAGACTCTAGATTACCACTATGGAGAAGGAATTCATCCTTAGCACTCGGCATGATAATGGACATAGATTCCTATGATTTTTTATTGAAATGCATTGGTAAAATCAAGGGTCACATGTCATCTAAAAGGGGTTTTTTTAGTGCCAACAACAATATTCCACAACTTAAAGGCCATAAATTCATCTTTAACATGAATTTTTTATATATTATAGTTATTTCCATTAAGCGTTTGAAATTTATCTAAAGAAAAATTGAAGCAAAGCCATAACTTCCATTTAAATAATATAGTAAATAAATACTTAAAAATAAACTATTTTAAATGATTTTTTTCAAAAATTTTCAAAATAAATTGAATTACACATCTAAATATACTTAATTACATAATTTATATGCTAAACAATGTAAAAAATTAAATTAATGTTGCATAATTCTAAGTGTCAAAAGACTTACACTCAGAACATCACTTAGACACTATTATTAAAAAAGTTTTAAAAAATATTATGAAGCTTCAAATTAAAACCTGGACCATTACAATACATTTGTAATGTGCCAAAATCTAGACATCGACTAGTCGCATGACTATGGTCGATAGGGTTTTGACTAGGTCAAATATTGTAAGAAGTTTGACAAGTCAACTAGGGTTTTGAATGCCTAAAACTTGGCACACAAATATAAAAGGTTATATAATTATTATTTTGACCAAAAAATAAATAAAATTTTATCAAAAAACAAAATATTTTGAGTTATTTTAACTCTTGGCATATTCTTTACAAGTTTTTACCAAAATAAAGTTAACCAACTTATATAGTAAGCTTATTCAAATATTTGCATGCACAAACTTATATTTATTTTTTTTTAAGCCCAATTTTTAAAATAAATAATAATATAAATGTATATATCTATGCATGTAATTTTGAAATGGTAAAAAAATATTTTTGGCTTTTTATCTTTTTGGTAAAAACTTTTAAACAGAAAAGTGGGCCCCTTTTAGAATTTTGTGAATTAAGAAAATAATTAATTTTTTAATATTTAAAAAAAACTTTATTACTTCCCTATTCAATTATTTGAAGAAGATATGGTGCTCTTCTAGCATCAGAAGTGAAGCTAGAGCATGCCACATGCCACTAGAATCCTTCAAAACTAGAGGATCTTCATGATTTTGTATCTCAAAAATAAAGATGTCTTCAAAAAATATTTTGATCATATTTTTATTTTTAATTTCAATGTCATACAAGTTAATTGTAGTTTCCCAATAAAAATTATAGGGGGTGGAATAAATATTATTAGTCCTTGACAATAATATGAGACTACTTGAATATAATTGTCATTACCTTTTATCAACAACCATACCCAAAAAACACTAAATATAATCATTTTTAAATTTGCCCAGAGGCAACCACCCATAGAAAGTGAATAAAAATGGCATCCAAAGAAAGAATTTTAATTTTTAATTTTTAATTTTATGATACTTAGATGATTTAATGATGTTTGAATGAATATCTAAGGCTTCAAAGTGTTGAACTAGACCTCCCAAAGATCAAAAATAATTTTCTTCTCCCTCCTTGTCATACACAAGCTTGATGTAGGATAAAAAATAATTAAATATCCTTATATATGAATAAATTAATGTCTTTTTAATTTAATAACAAATATTGATTCACTTTCCAATCACATATACCCTTTAGATGGATTTGTTACCATGAAAAGATAGATGTAATGTAATATGCATACATAAGATGGATCTAGAAGTGTATATGAATATCAAATCACATAGATAACACAACATATATATTGAAGGTGGGAAAAACTAAAAGAGCTGAAAACCTCATAAGATGATAATTATTCAAATATGAGAAACTCTACACCAACTTCATTAACTTCTCCTTCTCATTTGTTCATGTAGTGCTTCACAAAACTCATAAATTGAATATGATCAAATAATTTCATATTCATGATATGATTTCACAATAGGGTAAAAACCCTATTTGTATTGAAATATCAAGGGAGGTGACTATTGTGAAAATAACAGGTTCATTTATCCTGATAGAAACTGATTAATTAATATTTGTTAAATATTAAACAACTATAATATGATAATTTATTTACTCAATGCTTATAACTCAAGTTAATAAATAATATATTATTATTATTTAATAATTAAAAGGGATAAGGGACATATATGCCCACTTAGGATTAATTGTTCTAACAACTTTGAATTTCTAAAAATAGTTATAAATAATGCAAATAAAGACTTATGTGGAAAACACCTGATAGAGATTATTTGTGTGCTAAAAACATAGATGAAATTAGGTGTGAGTGTCATAAACTAGATACATATGTAATAACCCCTCTTATATAGTAAAACCACATTTGGATAGTAGTGTCATGTGCCTCTAATGTCCTGATATTTGTGCTAATGTCTTTTGTGCATGACATTCTAGAACTTTTGAGTGCACAGGTGTCTGGGTTTCTAGGTTTTATTCTTACACATAAATTATAGAACTATGTATTGTGCTTATAATGATTGATTTATGATACAAACCTTAATCTTCCTTAAAAGTAGTGTATGATCTAAAAAGTGTGTTTTTTAGTAGGATAGGTTGGATATCCTCAACACACCATTGTGAAGAGATTTGCCTACATACTAATTCTTCAAGGAGGGATCAAGAATGATGTAGTTATCCCGATATATGTGTTGGTGCAAGTGCAAGTGATTCTTGTGTGATAGTGGCCTTGAGTGCAATGAGATTGGAAATATGGAAAATAAGAGCTTAAGGATGTTATAGATGGTAGTATGCAGAAGTAAGTTAGATAGGGTTTGATAACCTTGATTTTTCTAAACTTGTTTCATGTTTGAATATGAATTTTACATCTAAGTTCCATCTAGTGGATAAAGGGATAAAATTCATAGATATATAGTGTCTGATTACTTGTGTGGATATTAAAAGATGTCTAGGTCAACCTTAGGAGGATTTTTCTTTTAAAAGTGTATTCATTTGGGAAATCTAGGGTAAAGGACATAGGTGCCATTTTGGGTACACTAACGTCACATGGATTTAGTGTCCTTAATGTGGTGCTAATGTCTAATTGGTATAGCACTAGGAACAAAGGGTTAGGATCATCAAATGAGGGTCTAGGATTAAGTTTGAGCTGACTAGAGATGATTATGGCCCATACGAAGGTTGGATAAGTGTGATAATATGCTCTAAGATAGGTCTAGGGCTAAGCTAGGGATATATATTCTAAAATAGAACTCTTATCACTCAATTACCACATTTAGGCGATTATACAAGGGTACCATCAAAATATTCAAACAAGATTTTTTTTTTCAAACCAAAAAATTAAAATATATGTTCTATGGAAAGAATAACAATGTGGTAGGAGAGGTGTGACTGATGTTAAACAAATCCAAATCACCCAAGATATCAAAAAAATATGTGTCAAATGGTCAACCTCTATAAGACAATCAAAAATTAAAATTGACCCCTTTATGAGAATCATACAATATATTCTTTCAAAATTTAGTCGCAACAAACATGATCAAATTCCACCACACCAAACCTTTTGATGATAACATTTTATAACCTGAGTGGTAAAAATATAAATAATATTGTGATAACCATAATATCAAATCATTGTATGATACTTAAGACACTATATCCAAGATCTTATTTATAATTGTGACATAGCAATAAAGGATGATACATCAACTTACATCAATATAAAACTAGGGATATATCAATAACCCTCACTAAAGTATGAATAAAGTTGTACTAAGAAAAATGAAAGTCAAAATAAAATGAATAATTTCAAACACACTACTCATCCTTTATTTTATATTCAATCACATTAACCATATGTATCATCATGTTTATTTTATCAAAATTAAATCCCAAGATTGAGCCTTCATAATGAGGCATGTAAAAATTACCATTCCAAGTGTCCCTTTGCCTACCCTTGAAGGAAAATATAACATCATAGAGTAACTTGAGAAAATTCTAGCCCAAATTTCCATTTTAGACCTTCTCAAGGAATCTCCCATTTATAATGAAATTTATTATAAATCCTTTAAATAATCCAAATTTATAGAAGAATAATCCATTTTCACTCTACTCCTCAAGGAACTTCAGATGGGTTTGTATGGTTATATCTAGACATGTTAGAGATAAATCCTTCCATAGTTTTTAATCACCTTATTATACATAAAGAGGAAAAATAAATCAAACATAAACTTATAAAAATGTATCCAAATGTGTCACTAATCATAAAGGAAGAGTTAAAAAAATATTTAGAACTTGGTTTCATATGACCAATAGACTACTCATAGTGGATATACAACATAGTACCAATTAGTAGGAGACTAGCATAAATTAGATTCTACACATATTTTTGGGATAATAATAAATCATGTCCTAAATATTACTTCCCATTACCAAATATAGACATGATTTCTGATTCCATGGTAGGTCATGAGACGTTGTCCTCAATGGATAATTTTTAAGGGTATAATCAAATAAAAATAGTCTTGAAGACTAACATAAGACAACATTTATAACATCTTGGGACACATTTTTTTATCAATTAATTTTATTTGACCTAAATAATTTTGGAGTAACTTATCAATTTAAAATGATTGTTATCTTTCATGACATGCTTTCTTGTCATTGAAGACTATGTAGATGATATTTTGGAAAAGTAAAGAACTAGAAAAAATCATCCTATGGTGCTATTTAATATTTTTTAATATTTAAGAGATTAAAGGTTCATATTAATCTAAATAAATGTGTTTTTTTTTTACTTCAGGTGATATGTTGGACTTCATTGTATCAAAAATAGTTATGGAGGTAGATCCTGCAAAAGTCACTACTATCACATAAATGCCTACACCAAAAAACCTCAAGAAACATCATAGTTTGTAATGTGAAACTCCATCCATATCTTTATATCATAGCTTGTAGACATATGTCATCCTTTCAAATTTATTCTAAAAATTATAATTTTTTACATTGGAATGAAAAATAAAAATAAGTTTTTGTAAATTTTAAACATTATTTAGCAAATCAACCAATATTAATGCGACAACTACAAGGAAACCTTTACTACTATATATTTTAGCAACATAGTATTGATTTGGGGCATTATTAACACATCATGATGAATAAGGAATAAAATGAGAAGTGTATTATCTAATTATAACCTTGATGTCCTATGAGCTAAAATATACTACCATAGAGAAATAATGTCTAATAGTTATTTTTACGTCTTAAATTTTTTGATATTACATACTCAATAATAAGCATAAAACCATTAACAAAATTTATCCACTTAAGTATCTCCTTTATAAATCATCTCTAATAGGTATAATGGCTAAGTGGGTTATGCTTCTAAGTGCATTTGACATATATTATGTCAACCAAAACCTATAAAAGGACAATTAATTGCATACATCTTAGAATAAGTGACTTTAATGGATATCAAACCTATAATCATGGATTTTATTATTGAATCTATCATGTTCTTAGATAAATAATTAGAATGGAATTTGTAATTTTATGTCTCTTTCGCAAGTCTTGGCTTGGGAAATGTATTTTTATCATAACTCCATGGTGATCTCATTATGAAATCATTTTAGATAGGATTACCTTGTACCAATAACATAGTGAGATATTAAGATCTTTTTTTTCCCTCAAGGTAGCAATTCAGTGAAACATCCAATATTTCTTATTTTTTTTTGGATTCACCACTAATCATCCAAAAAGTAATTGATAAATATCAAGATAAAGATGATAATATAATAATTTATAAATGGATTATGGATAGTATTAAACAATGATTTTAGTCTATATAATTTGAGTGAAATCCTTAAGTTAATAATAAGGTAGTTGATGTCATGGCCACAATTACTTAATTCATTGACATGTATCCAAATGATAGTCTCAACAAATTATTTGTTGAGCAATTGATGTGTCTAGTGTATGTCACTCTCAAATATGAAAAGGTCTCAATTTTTTTGGTCCTACTTCCTCTTGGTAATAAGATATATACACTTACCTAAATGACAATGTGATCCATCCAAAATTATCCCATAATTATAATAAATCATGCATCCAATGATATTCTCACTTTTCCATCCTTGGAAATGGATTATACTATAGGGATTATGATGGAACTTTATTATGGTGTTTAAACATTGAAGTGGTGGCCTTAGTCATTAAGGAAGTTCAAAATGGTATTTTTGTGATCATACTAGTGGCATGATACTTGTAAAGAAAATTATGTGTTTTAGATATTAATAAATAATGATGGAAACTAATTCATTCCAATTTGTTAATAAATGTGTCCTATGTTAAAAAAATGGTGACCTAATACATCCTCTATCATAATCCTTCTAATTCATTACCACATCATGGCCCTTCTCCACATGGGGCTTAGACCTCATTATAAAAATCACTCAACTCTTCATACAGTAATAAGAACATCTTCAGTATCACTGATAACATTACTAAGTGTGTCAAATCCATTCCACTAACCTACATAACTGGCAAACAAATTTCCAATTTTATCCTAAATCTTATAATTTTTCATTACATTATACCTTATATCATTATATTCAATAATTGTAAGTCCTTAAAAACAAATATGTCAATAACCTTTACTAATCATACCATATCATATGCAATGGTACATAAAATAATATCCCCAAGGTAATAGTCAAGAAAATGCATCAAACAAAAATATAATCAAAATACTAGAGCGCATTATCAACGACGTTGGCTATGATTGTAATTTATAGCATTACCCTATTTTTTGGGCTTACCATACTAATATTCATACACCCATGGGGGAAAATTTGTATTCCTTGTTTACAAAACTAATTTTCTATAATTACAAATCTCTCTACAAAACCTTGTTGATAAGGAACTATATCATTATTCAAGGATACATGAACTCAATCTCCTAGAAGAGAAATGTATTAATTCCCATAGCCATTTTTAATCCTATAAAACTATCTCTATCATATATATAATAATAAAATAATATAAAGAGATGTTGAAATCAAATGTCTTGTTATAAAAAAACCAATGGAACATAAAAATTGATTACCAAAATAAATTCAATTTTGAACCTCACTACTTAGGTCCATACATTGTCATTACCAAATATGGATCAGGTGCTTACAAATAAGAAACAAAAGAAAGAGAATAAATTTATTAGCATATTAACATCATGTACCTCAAAATATTTCATGCTTAAATAACTCTAGTGATGTTTTATATATGTATATAAAAAAAATTAAAAAATAAAAAAGAGACAAAAGAGAGAAAGAAAAATAGTCCATCCAAAATTGAATATTATTTTTATGGCATTTTGGACAAGTACCATAGTCAAAACTAGTTTTTGGTTACATATGTAAACCGTTGTCTATATATACCCTATTTACTTTAGAGCATCCCATAGCAGTATCCATGCATCCATTATCAATTTTTACATATCCCTATTCATTTATACCATCTTTTTATTTGTGTATGAAATTTTAGTTTAAGATTTAAGCTTCGCAATTATGTATATACACTTTTCTCATGTTTAGATAGACTATTGTGCTTAATCCTTAGATAAATTATTAATATATACACCAAAACAATACCAATTCATAATGAAACAATGTCATCTATCATCATTTATTAGGATTTTATTTTTCATTTATTCATCATCATCATCGTCATCATCATCATCATCATCATCATCATCATCATCATCATCTTAATATCATCACTTTCCATTTCTTCCCTTATTGGGAGAACTACATAAGTATGAGATCCATAAGGTCTATGTTGGAAACATTCATTTGCATGGGGTGTCTAGGTCAATTAGACAACCACCATCATTAATAAAATCCAAAAGGCACTTTAAAACCTATTTTCCAAAGTTACATACCCTAGTTATCATTTATATGGATTGCCCATCAGATTTTTACCATTGTTAAAGATCTCATACCTCAAAGGGTTTTACTCTATCCAAGGACATAAAAAATGATATTTATTTAATTTTTGTTACCATTTAAATTATTCCTTATTTGTACAAGTTATGTGTTTTGATTACTTGATTTTATAGTTATTTGTTAAATTTTTTATTTTTTTCCTTAGTTTCATTGTTGTAAATGTTTTTTTATCTTGTTTTCAATGATTCTAATTGTTGAGTCTAGATCACTATGTGCATCACAGATAGTTTTATTATGTTCTCACATATCATGATACACTACGTATTTATCCTATGAATTTATTAGTCCCTACACATATAACATAATAGACATCATGGTTTTTACTTATCATTGGTAAATATTGCCTTATACCATATAAAAAATAATGTTGCTTAATTCATGTTAAAAATTATGTTGGAAAGACAAGCAAAGCCTATAAAAATTATTTATTAACCCAATACACATAATTACATCATCTCCAAAAATATATAATATCCCTAACACACATCAACCCATTCAAATAATAACTATCTAAATTCATCATACATCTTGTTATCACCTTTATCTATCAATAATGAATCAAATCCATGTTATCCAATCATGTGATCAATCATCATTAACCCATTTATTCAATTAAATTATTTTTTTATCCTTTTTTATAATTCAATTAAATCAAATCATCAACAATAATTTCATAATATTTCCATTCAATCTCCCACACTTGTTGATTGGGAACTAATAAATCATAATATGCATCCTTTCTCACATCATTCGATAAAACAATCAATCAATCAATAAAATATGAATCAATCAATAAATAATTCAATTAGTCAATACAATTTAAAATTGTAGCTTACAAATAGGATATTCCAATCCCAAATCCACCCATTTTCATATATCATTTCTTTGGGCATATTAAAGTGTGCAACTTATATCAAGATACATCACTCCCAATCTACTCCTTACATATATCATTTATCAAGGCCAATAAATACATAATCAAATAAAATAAATTTGTGTAATAATTATTTCAATAATATTAATAAAATCCATGGTTTAATATCATATAGGCTTCATATCATACAACCAATTCATTGGATTACTCAATATCTTATTTTAGCTTAAAAATCAACCTAGTGTATTTTATTACTCATCAATGGAATATTAATTTTTCCTTTCAAGGCCTTAAATCAAAAATAGGATATATAATTACCATATATAATCCCATGTACCAATAATTCACAAAGTAAAACACAAGCGTGTATATTACAAATAGAAAAATTTATTTCTCCAATCCACTCCCTAACACTAATCCATTTAGGGTAAATAATTTTACATATGCCACAATAATTCAAGTGTTTTATTAAGAATAGTAATTCCATTAAAATTTTGGTATTACCTACATAAATTATCCATATATTTATATATCCTAAATTTTTAGTGTTTATTTTTATCCATTGTCCTGTTCAAACACTAAAGGAGGCATCATTCTTAATCATTCATAACCACCTGGGGCATCATATTTTTGCATCCATTTCCACTTTAATTTTTTTATTATTTTAGATAAATTAATTTTCTAATTGTATCACCATTTAAAAAAGGGGAAATTAGACACTTAAATTCCACCACATTTTGTGTTGTAATTGACTTTGCTTAATATAGACATACTAACTCAACTACTACTCAACTTTGAATTTCATGCTAACATTATTTCCATCCCTTTTTAGAATAGTTAATTAATAAATATTAACTAATAAAATCATGCATAAATATTCCAAAAAACTAACTAAAATATAGATGTTCCACCTCATCCAAACATCTTCCACATTTATCTTAATCAAGTTTTGAGTCATCCTACCAGCTCCTTAACTTCCTAAACTAATTTTGAGTCATCATTGAATATTTAAACTATAATGGTGAGTCACTCAATTACCTTGAAGCATTCATGATGATTCATTAAAATACCAATCAAATATCCCCCTCTCCCACACGCACATGTGAATCAATCATTATCCATTGAGACAAGGACTCAAATCTAACCCTTTATAATTAACATTATCCAAAAAATACATATTTATCCCAACCATCCATTTTATCACCCAAAATCCTATAAACTGAAGTGTCATCCTATATTTTCATCATACACATTAAATTTATTGAATTGATATAGAATTTATCCTATGCATCCATTGAGAAATCAAGCTTATGCACCCACATGCTGTCCAATTTACCTTTATTTAGAGAAATAATTTATCATCCACATTCAAATAAGAAAGAACAAGTTAAAATTCACAATGGAGAAGGTGATGTAATATTATATATGGTTTTGTAATTATTTATATGTTTATCTTTATTTTATTTTGTATATCTTTATTATATGTATAGTTTGGATTTATAATAAGATTTGCATGTATGCCATTTTCCTAGTTTTGTTATATTCTAAATTTTATATATCACATATAATGTAATATTTAAATAAATTAAAGATAATATGGATATAAATAATTATCTTGGATGGACCCATCGATGCTTTAATATTTCCATAGCATAAATGGATATTTATTAGAGAATATTTTAGGTTTAAGACCTCTATATTGTAAATAAGATGACTAAGAGTGGGGTGAATCATTATTCAAAACTTTTAATTAATTTTCACTTAACCATGAATGAATAATTTTAATGAACATGTACATCTTAGAAAACATAAACATCAAATCATAAGAGGATGAAACACATGAGCACAATATATATGTGAGAAACCCTCTAGGGAAGAAAACCCTTTGATGAGGCAAATAGAATACAATCCTATAAGAAAAATATAAATATTTAGTGAATCACCAACTCCACATGGAGCACCAAACCCAACTAGCTTAGCATAAACTCAACTACGCTTTAACAAGCACCCACTTGTAAGTAAGAACCAACCCCCTAGATGACTCAGCACCAACTAAACCACCTGATTGTTTGATCACCTTCAAAAACCCTTGTTTATTATATAATATATTATGATATAATCATTTATATATTTTATCACTTATGTCCCTCTCAAACTTACCTTTAGCCTTCTTCACTCAACTAGCCCTCTTTATGGCTTAAATACGTCTTCGAACCTTGATTCTCTTTTACAATACCTTTGTTAGAAATTCATGACACTTATATGATGGTAATAATGTCATACTTATTCTCACCAATTATATATACCATTTTCTTATCCTCTTATTCTCTCCCACACATAGCATCCTTTTAGCATTCCCTAAGCTCACACAAAATAGGCCTAAATTACCATGCTTTTATACAAGTCACTTGATTATATCCTTCTTAGTCAACCACACATTTAAATAATTTAGGTTTGACATGATTAGGACTTATAATATTAAAATAACATTCCTTAATCATGAAAAAGTCACTACAATAGGTTTGATATACATCAATTAGCCCTTACTCATCTTTTAGGCTTATGAAGACCTAAAAGGCCTTCTTAACAACACATTACCCTTTGATCTTTCTTGAAGTACATCCAAAAACATAACATGGTAGGAAAAAATCATATGAAAATCCAATAGAACCTATACAACTTTACTTTAGGTCCATATTACCTTTTAGGTCCAACTAACACTTGAACCTCTCTTAAAATCACTACTTATAAAAGGCTCATGCATATACAAAACTCTATCTTAAAAAACTAAGGCATATAATACTTTTTTACAAAAAACCATGTAAAAAATTGCATACTAATAAACCTCATTACCTCAAGGTCATCATAGAATTCATATAATGCTTCAACTTAAAGTAAATAAGCTCAAACACTTCTTTATAAGATTTTCACTCAGAACTACCAACTGAATCCAAAACACAGTTAAGAAAACATGAACATCTGACACATGATCATATATTTTCAAGTGATTTCATTTCATGAACAATATATTATAAAATCATCATAGCAACCTCAACCAATTAGATCATTAGTTCTTATAGACCAATCTACTAACCTTCTCTCTCATAGACTCTATTTAACTAGATAAGCCATTTTGGCTTCAATGTTTCAACCTATTACATTGAAATTTGAAAAGTCATGGATACATCATTAAAGACCCAAACAAAAACATCATGAGTTTTCATGCATCATTCTTACATGAAAACACATTAGGAAACATCTTTTCACTTCTATGTAATTTTCTTATTATTTACACCACTAGGTCTGTTAGTGACTGACCAACTTAGATCACCAACTTTACACACCTTAGATATATAACCTATCTATAACTCTTAATGAACAAAAAATATAAGTATCAAACTTTGACTTGGCCAAATATATCTGCTACAACAAATCTCTAAATGATAAACACTTTATTATAGGGTTTGCTTATTCACCTAAGAAACCAATCACACCTAGAGATGTTTGGGAGAGTTTACGTCAACATCCAATCACTTTTATGATCATATCAAACAATTCTAAGCTCATTATAATAATATATTCAACATCAAGCTATTGTTAGGGTTTTGTGAGGGTTTAGACCATCTTCTAGTCTTAATGATCATTCATAAAACTTAGCTCCTCTTTCTATAAACCAATGCTTATAACATTTAACTATAACCCTTCCTCATCTACCATGAACATATTATGCTTTATTATAGATGCTTCTCATGCCAAAGAGCACTCAAAAAACCTTCTTGGGTAGACAACTCTTCATTCTATGCACTTGAGAAACTTTTAAATAATTTTCAATCCTTTTCTTATAAACCAAGACCAAAAATTTCATGCACATAATAAAAACAACTTAAATCACCTCTATCAATGTTCATCTACTCACCCATTTAATTTAAAATGATCCTATTACCTCATATGGCCATCATCTCTCTTTTGATTTATAGTCCTTGACTTGCAAGTCTTACTAGGCCTTGAATATAACCTTATAACCAACTTGTAGACTTTACCTTGAAACTTCCCTATGTTTCAATGTCTCTTGTGTATTGTCATAAAACCTCATATACTCACTCTTACTCATAAATTCAATATAACTTCTTTATAACTACTAAGGTCTTCAAAGTTCATTTGGGATCTTCATAACATCTTTAGATCTACAAACACAAATCTTTAAAGATGATTTTTTAATCAAGTGTAATCTATTTAACACCTCATGTATATCCTTAGACAATCTCTCTCATTATCAAACATTTTCAAGTGTTATTTGTATCATTCTCATCTTCATAGCTCATTTAGATCATATTCAAAGCTACTTACATAGATCTTTAGACCACATAGTTTATTCTTCGAAGCTCACTCATTTCATCATGCTACCTAAAAATAACATCTCACAAGGTCTAGATAAAGCATTATAAGAGCTTTACATTGGAAAAATTGATGTTTACTCATTCATGCTACTTATCAAATATTTCACTTAGGTTTTCATTAGAACATTATTCAAACATCATCCCCTCATCACTACCCTCATACAAAAACAACACTCACTATACTTGCAACAAAACTCATTCATATACATACCTCAAGGCTAACTTGACCAAAAAACTTTGACATTTATGATATTATATTGATGTTAATGAAAGAAAAAATAATATTCATAAGAACCTTTGACATCAATGACAATATTAAATATCAAATCTCAACACACAATGATAATGCTCAACAATCTCTGCATTAATCAATGATAATGTTCAACAATATCCCCCTTTGTCATTGATAGAATACATACTCACAATACTATGTCACACACTCTTGATGGAAATCATATCTTTGTCTTTTTTCTTTCTTCTTATCATCCTTTTTGATCTTTATCCCTTTTTTTTGCCATTTCTGATCTTCCTCCCCCTTTGACATTAATGACAAAGGTCTTCCACAACTATCACATCTTTCAGAATGAACTCAAACTATAAGATCATTTAAACATAGATCAAGCTCAGTCAATAACTTGAATAGTTCCCCTCTCAAACCAAATATCCACCATGATTTTGTTAATAGTAGTTATCAATTATCAACTACAACTACTAGAATTATACTTTCTCCCTTTCAGCTAATACAATCTCTTAAAGACACTAAATGGCACATTAATTTCAATTATGGGAACCTCCTATGAAAATAAATCTTATAAACTTCTCTCAATTAGATAAATCTCATGTTTTATCCACCAAAATCTCAATAAAAAAAGTCTATGAAGGATCTCAAGCGCAATCTCATATTAACTACATGCATATCAAGATAAATCACTTTTTTGACAAAGAAATTAGAGATGCCAAACTTCCCACTAGACCAAGAATATATTATTTCAAATAAATAAAATATTAGATTACATACCTTTCTTGATATGGTATAAGAAGATACCAAACTCAACCATACACATGGATATCCATACTAGATACCAAATGTAGAAATATGGACCCCCCCTTTTGTCTTCATAGATCAGTGTCAATTACTCATAATAAATATATATTAGAAGCTTAAATTTTATATACCAATTTTATACATTTTAACTTTATATACCTAATAAAATACTTAGATATCTTAGTATGCTACATCCTAAACTTCAAACCATAGAGTATCAACATAGGAATGGTTAATATCCATCTTCATCTCCTTGCTTGCAGCATATACAACCTAGAATCTTCTCAAAAGAAAACTTTTTTAACTACACCTTCATGCTTATCCTCATAGAATAATGTCTCCATTAAGCTTAATGGAGCCACCTATTTCTCATAGGACACTAAAAAATTATGAAATTAGGATATTCCTAGATCTCCATATTTTTATAGGATTGAATATTCTTCAATATTCTTTTAGACATGATTGGTACTATAGATTTGATCTCATCATCAACCTTACATCATTATTCTTTTATTTGAGTTAATTATCAACACATGTAGATAAAAAGTTTTATTGACATTACTTACTTAATTTCTCACCTAAAGTATGCTCTATCACAAAAAATATTTCACTTGAGCTTGTAGACTGAGTATGACTTATCTTTACTGCCTTTGGCTTCCATACATTCTTTTACCTTTTTTTCACTCTAGATGCTTCAAGATTCCTAATTTGACTTTATTATATTATAAATTTGTTAGGACATAATCTTTAAATTTGTCCTACATTATGATATTTGTAACAAGCCACCTTATACATAATATTTGATTGATGATGACTGTGATCTCGTTTTAACCAATTGCTTTTTGTTATATAGTTACAAAAGTACTTATTCTTGAAAGGTCTTATACATTATTTTACTCTATGACCAAAATAACTACATGTAAAATAGTAACCATTAAAATAAATATCATACCTTATAGCATTGGGTTATCTGATAGGTCTTTTCATGTTGACCTTCTTATCTTCAACTATCTTGTCTTTGATTTGAGGTGCCTTCTTTTGGTCTTCTTTGAATCCATGACTTGTATTGTCACTTGAAGACTTATGATTACTTACAATATCATCTAGAGTCTCAAATATCTTCTTAAACTTCAAAAATCTCTTTACCTTTCTAGATGCTTGATCCAACTCAGCTTCTAAAGATTCTATTTTAGTTTCATATCTACTACAATCTTTCTCTTTAGCCTTTAAGCTTACTTCCATAATATATATCTAGGTTTTAACTTGCTGGATAGTCTCTTCATACTCCTTAGAATTTTTTCTCATCCTTTCCTCAAATAATCTAATCTCCTCCTCATAGTCCTAAACTAATGAATTCAGTTTCTTGTTTTTCTTCTTTACAAGCTTAAACTCCTCTAGGGCACTCATGAGCTCTACTTCAAGATCCACTTTAGTTTTTTTAATTTAATGATGTACTTATTCATCTTATTCTCCATAAATTAGTAGGCCTTTCCCATTTTAAAAACCCTCATTATCTAATTATATGCCTATGAGCAAAGTTTCATATTTGTCATATTTAGATTAATTCTTATCATCATTATTCTCAGATGTGTCTAAATCACTTACATCATATGAGATATCTCCTTTGGTATATAAAATCTTCTTATTCTTGAATGATCCTTTATTTCCTTAATTATTATTGAGTTATATCTTTTTTTTGTCAACCTTATTATCCTTTCTATCATCTTCATGAGACTCATCATGTTCTTCATTTTGCTCAGATCTTTATATTTATCAAATTTTGACGGTTCATATCCTAGAGGAAATGATATCTAAAAATAATCTATGTTGAATGGATAGGAACATACATCATTTAATTTGAAATTTTTAGTTTGTTTCCCAGCCTAAATGGCAATAATTACATCCTTCATTTATTGTAATTCTTGGGATAGGAAACTAGAAGGAATATTGATTTGAGGGAGAATATTAATTTGGATAGATGGTTGGGAGGTCACAAGTGGGACACTTTGACCAGGGTATGATGGAGATACTTTTTGTGGTATATTGGTTTGGTTTGGGAATGGACTAAGAATACGTATATGTGGATTTGGATATACTTGAAATTGCATACTCGGTTATATGATATTCTAGTTTAGGTTGGTGATAAAAGTTTGACTTGGAGGATTTTTTGCTTGGGATGGAGGGATATAACTATACCGTGCCTACTATGGTTGAAAAGGGACATGATGCCAACTAATTAAACCTTGTTGTTGAGTGGGAATTTGTGGACCAAGACTTGATCTCTAAATTTGTGGCACATTTTGAACCAATGGTTGTCTAGTATGTACTTGAGAAATATGGGGACCTCCTTATTTCATGAATCCTTGTGAGGAAGTGAAATCAGGTTATACATGTGGCATCTATCACTAACCAATATTTGCACATTGTTGACTAGTCATTACTTGGTTTTGGATTATCATATTAGTCTACAACTAAAGAGGTATGTTCATTGTTACTTGGTGAGGTGGAACATTATTTGCCCCTGATTGAGGTGGAATTGTATTTATCCTCTATTACGTTGATACACTAGATTGTGTCTGTTGTTGTGGAATACTACTTGTTACTTGTTGAGGAGAAGTAGGATTCATTACATTCTATCATTGAGGTATGACATTGGTCATTATTTGATTACCTAATCTGATAGGTTGTACACTTGAGGAAGTAGTCAATTGAGGTTGGGGTGTAGAAATTCCTATTCCCTAGTATGATGATATACTCATGGGATTAACTATAGGCACATGTTGTTGGCTATTTTTTTGTGTATTAGTACCACTTTGATCAATTTTGCACATTATTTTCACATTATCTACTATAATTGGCTCACTATTATATGTAGAGGCTGAAGACACTTCTTCAATAATGAGTATATTCATCAAGTTATCTATCGAATTAGTTTGTATGAATGGGTCAAAACTTGGATTCTCTTGTCCAATTAACTCTATCAATACTCCTATTGAAGGAACTAGGTCAATGAGAGGCTTACTCACCATGTTCATCTAATTGAAATCACATGTTATATTTAGGTAGGTTTGATATGTTGTTTGCATTTGGTTAAAGATATCTTCCATGATGTTTTTGCCTTGATTAGATATATTAGGGTCTTGATATGTTATTTGGACTAGAGCCATATGATTTCTAGAATAATCCTGTTGATCGTAAATGATATTATGAGGCACTCTTGCTAGATTTTGTAAATCTTCATGAGGAAATTATACTAGAAACTTGGCCCCTACCTCTATGGATCTATCCAAAATATCATCTTTGTTCTCTAACAAATTTCACTCAAATAAAAAATGGATCATATGTGGAAGCCATATTAGTAAAATATAACTATTGAAGAACTGGCTCATCCACTAGGGTTATTATAGCTAGGTATTACACAGTTTATTCTTGGTGTTATTCTAAATAAGGTGGTGTGTTAACCAGATATTTAGCTAATGGATCTTGGTTTTGTACCCCTAATTGAGTATTATAAGAGGGATAAGAATCCATCCTATAAGCAGTATTATCTACATAGGGTTCTTGCACCATTTATTCCTATGAAACCACATTACTAATCCCTAGATTGTACATGAGTCCACTATAAGTGTAGGAATACATATTAGGATTCATAGTTAATGCTTTGTGATAAAATATCAAAGAGTTATACAGACTCTAAAAATGGATAATGTTTGAAACAAATGATGTTCCAACTTGGTCTAGATTCATCAAAAGGATCAAAAGGTTTATGCAAAATCTGTGAGGAAATAAGCTAGCCTGAAGTATCTAATGTTTCACTATTCACACAAAGATAAGCAAGTAAGTAGACCAAAAATAAAAATGACAAACTCTAAGGTTAAAGTGTTTGAAATCAATCTAATCTATAAATTTAAAAGTTTCTAGGTATTTTGGCCAAATGTGGCATCAAAAGCTAGGCTGAAACAAGGCATGTGCTAGGACTCTTGGCCAAATGGTGTCAAAATCTAGACATTGAAATAGATGAAAGTTTCAATCTAATAGATTTGAAACACTTCTAACAAACACTAGGCATTTGATTTTTGGACATGAACTTGATTAATTAGATATAAGGTATGAAACAAAAGTCACTTTTAGAGATAGTTTATTTTCTCACAAAAATGGTATAAAACTTGGTTCTTTTGACAAATAAGCTAGACAAAAGTGAGCGGTATAACTGTGCTTAGGACAAAGGATCATAAAAGTACACTTGGATTGGTCTACAAATGTACAAAAAAATTTATAACTCTATGTAAGAGGGTCTATGAAACAATATTTTAAATGTTTTGGGCAGCATAACGATGTTATACTACCTAGAAGGTGTGACAAAAAGGTTTTTTTTTAAAACTCTCTAAGGCAAAGACATTTTCCTACAAGTTTGATAGCATACCACTACTTTTCTTGATTCAAAATATTGTGGTGCATTGACCCAAAGTGAAAATTTTTAAAAGAAAATGCCTTAAGTATATCAAATGATGATAATGATTATGAGTCTTAAACAACCTTCAAACTAAATTGGAAATTAAACCTAAGTTATCTAAAGTTTAGTGCAAATGGTGAACCCAATTAACACATCAAATTTATGAACTTGTAAAGGTGCAATTCTAAATTTAGATTATAAGTGAAGGACTTAAAACAACTTTGGTAAAGGTCTAGACTCAATTGGGTAGCATAACTATGCCAAAGTGGATGATATGACTCTCAATATTTTGATGAAATTTGAACAAGGAAAATTGATGATCTCACATGGGCAACATAACGCCTCTTTATTCAAAGGAAAATTAGGATTATGTATTTGGTTTTGATTATATGTTTACACCTAGTTTTAACTTCAAACAAGACTTTAATCTATTATAAGACCAATTAATTAATCTCTCTAAGATCCTAAACTAACAGGGTTGGTTGGTATTATTAAAATCTATCAATATACATCATTTGACAGGTTTTTATGTGTTCATCCAAAATTAAATGTGAATTATATAGTAACTTTTTACACCTCCCCTTTACTCAAATTATAGTACTATGACATGGACCTTGAGGTGCAGCTTGCACCAATAATACTTCTATGGTAAGTGGGGATTTTTCTAAGATCTAACAAGTTTCTGAATGATCTAGGGGAATCAATTGCATAATGACTTTCATTCCAAATAATGCAAAAGAAAAGCATGGATTTTAGGTATGTATCACTTGGCTTGTTACAAAAAGGTCTAGTTCTTTTTGCAACCACTACATCCTAATGTTTGCTCAGTGTAGTGCGATGTCCAAAGTACCATTATGTCCCATGTGCAACTCCAAAGGAGCCAAATGAAGTTAATATTGGGAGATGAAACCATAAGTCAAATCTTCCCTAAAGAACTTGTTGGAGGTGATGAAGTCCCCCTCGTAAGCCAAATTTGCATAAAAAATAAGAAATTATGAAAGTAGAAAGACTTTAGGGTTATTTTTAAGGTCATCCAAACTTTGATGAATTTTTGGGGAGTGCTTTAAATGACTTTGTTTCTAAGCATTGAACTAGGCTATTTATAATAGGAATGGCACTTTTGATTCTAAGGGTTCCCTATAGGGGACATACATGCAACATTCCTCTTATTTTCAAACAAAGATTTAATCTAAACAACTATTGCAAACAAGAATTGACAAGTGTGTTAAATTTTAAGCCCAAATGAAAGTGAGGTGGTGATCATTTGAGCCCTTGGTATTAGGTGTAAACTTAAAAGCATTCATCATAAACATCTAAAATTTTTAAACACTAAAACAAAGTTCCTAATTGATTTTCAAGCATGAAAAAGGTGATATAAACATGTTTTTGTCAAATGTCAAGCTTGGACCTATAGTAAAAATGTTAGCATGTCCCTTAGATTTGAAGCTCTTTTTGGTTTGAATTAGTAAACTTTAGAAAAAGAGCTCTTAGGTCTGTGCTTTAAGAAAAACACAATGACCGACATCAGTTTCTATAACTGATGATGGTTACATTTTCTAATCTATGTAGGTTATCTAATCGACATCTGTTATACCAATGCGACTGATGACAAGTATATAACTGATGTTAGTTTTACTAACTAACATTAGTTAAGATATTAAACTGATTTTGGTCTTAATTAATAATGTCAGTTACTATGTAAAAACCATGGCAAACAAAAATGGAAAAATAAAGTTAGAAAATCCTTTTTCAAGAGTTTAAGGGTCCAAATAAATATTTTAAAGTTGTAAAATGATCTTCTTCAAGTGTGAGATGCATCTAATCCCACCAGGCATGCCATAATGTGATCTAGTAATTTGAGTTAAGAGGAGATGGTTATTATGGTGTTAGTTCCAAAATGAAAACAAAATGAAAGAAACACACTAATATCATAATGTCTCTAGGCCTAAACACTAGGGAGAGCTTAATTAACAAAAAACAAATAACAAACACAACTAAAAATTATGGAATAAAACACAAGAATTAGTTTACCTTCCTTGGATTTTCTAAATGCCTTTATAGTAGTGGCTTGCTCAATTTTGTGCTCATGAAGTCCTTTTCAATGGAAGCCTGGCTACCTCCATCTCTCTTTGGTACCTTTGGCTTATGGCTTGGCTTGGCTTGGCTTGGAATCAATTTGGCATGGCAACATTAATTATAATGTCTTCTTGAAGATATTTGTGAATTATAAATTTGCACCAAAATAACTTAGAAATGATGTAGTAAGGCCTCCTATTTATAGATTTTTTTAAATGTCTAGAATCAACCTGAACCATCCATCCTGAGATTGAGATGTATGGTTGAGGATTAATTCAATTTTTGGAATTAAATTTATAATTATCCTCTTCATGACATTAGAAGAAGGGGCAATTAAGAGGAATAGAAGGAATCATGGAAGACAATGATGAGGCATGGAGGGCATCATGGAAGGCATTGATGAGGCATGGAGGGCATGAATCCTAATATTTGTGGCATTTATTGCCCAAGGATGTCTTCCCAAGAAATGAGGTCACCTGATGATCCAGATATTCAATGTTCATTTCCAAAACAAATTATTCAACAAGTTTCCATGGAATTCTTAATTAGGCCTTAACATGGATTAATTATTTCTTAATCATGTTTCAACACTTTATGCACAAATTACTCAAATTAATCAAAATGCCTTATTATTGGTCCAAAATTTGGTTGGATTGGAATTGGAAGGCAACGTCAGATGCATTAGATCCATTATTCCATTTAGGATGTTATAAACAAAAGATAACAAAGACACATGTCTGGTGTAAAATATTTGATAGGAAAGAGCAATCTAGAGCACCCAAGTGCAAAATAAACATTTTGACTCAAAATTATTTGATCAAAGTTAGCTAGCCCATAAATTACATTTGACTATATCAAGTTTAAAGATTTTAATGTGTTTTAGTGTTTTTAGGCCAAATTATACATTTTAGGTAGAAATTGGTCAAAAACCTGATTGGAGGTTATCAGTGGCTAGATTTAGGTGTTTAAAATTTGCCCCTATTTTGGAAGATGTTGCAAGCTATAAGCAAAGCAATGCCTTCTCAATGAATGAAAAGGTCCTGTATGCCTACAATTGTAATGATGATAAACTAACTACATGATGCCCCCTTGAGGGAATAGTTGGCACAAGTAGGCTAGCAAATAGTCCCTAAAATAGAAAGCCATAGCCTATTAAGGGTATAAGGTTGACTAGGTCAAACTGGTACAATAATCTAACTAGTAAAATACATACAGAGTCGACTAGGTTGACTTAGTAAACAAGAATAAAAATAGTCTGTAAGAGACTGTATCAAACATAATGATAGTGTAATAAAAATAGGGAAATATTTTTCAATGTACTTAAAATTAAGAAATGGAAGTAAGCACACAAGCAATTAGGTTAATGATAATGATCCAATTAAGGCACATAACATAAAACCTTGCACCAACACTAGCCAATGCAATTTTTTGCAATATAACATATAATGAGCAAAGAGCAAGCAGTCAACTAAAAAAGTAAATGCTAACTAATTAGTCATCCCAAATGTTGTTAGATTATTATAAAGTGATATTTTAAGTGTGGTAGGGAAGTTGGATGAAATTAGGGCACTAAAAATCAATCTATTGATGATTTTAAGATATTTAGGCTAAAAGGGATCTATGTTGGTAATGGTATTGCATTGGTATTGGGGCCTACTCCCTCACTTCATAATTCCTTGGTGATGAGGGTGTCAAGTGATTTTCCAATATATACCATTAACCATGTGTTTATACTTGGCCATAAAACCAAGTTGGCTTCCCCCTTGGTGATTAAATCTAAGTAGGTAGGCCTTGGGTAGACAAATGTTTAAATGCATTTATAAGTTATGTGATTTTTTAGTGTGTGCATGAAAGAGAAAAATAGTGTAACTAAATCGTATATTGAGAAACCACCTAATTAGATAATGTGAGTTATTCTAAGCATGTAAATAATTAAAAATTCAAAGTGTGAATTTATTACTAGCATATAGTTGTCAATTCCCAATTTAAGCATAACATAGAGTCAGTTTAGATGATAGTGCATGCAAATATTATAGAACAGAGTTGATAGAGTTACTGTTGTACTATAAAAGCAAGAGTCCTTATGAAATAAGTCGACTAGGTCAACCTAGTCTTTTAGATAAAAGACAAACAATAAAATTAGGTTGACCAAGTCAACCTAGTTTTATGTATGATTACAATTTTGAAGACTGCAAACTTTTCAAAATAGAACCTTAAGGAAGAACTGAATTGAAAGAGAGAGAAATAAAAAAACATTGGTGGGTTGGAAGATGTTGAGGATTGTGAGATGTTTTTTGAAGTGACTTGAATGTTTCTTGAAATTTATACCAACTGTACTGACTAGGTTGATCTAATTATATAATTTCCTATTTTTTGAAGCTTGTTAAGATGACTATACCAACCTCGTTGACCTGGTTCATAATTTGGAAGCTAACTATGATACTAAGTAGACCTGTTTGACTTAGGTTATTATTCTAGAGTTGAATAAGAGACTAAGTCAATGTATTTGACATAGTCTATTGTTTGAAAGTGAATAAGAGTACAATGTCAACCTTCTTGATCTAATAACATCTTTCTAATGAAGACCTTCATAAAGAGAACATAGTCATTTTGATGTGATTATGTTTTAAACCTATGCATATAAGTTAGAAACTATACCAACCTTATCAACCTAGTATCATAAATAATAATAATAATAATAATAATAATAATAATAATAATAATAATAATAATAATAATAATAATAATAATAATAATAATAATAATAATAATAATAATAATATAGAAATTAAAAGCATGAAATAAAAATTTCAAGGGTTAGATTCATGTCATGTTCACTAGAATGTACACAATTTTAAATGCATCATACCTATAAATCAATCCTAGCTCGGAGAAGATAGATCCTACTTACGCTTCTAATTAGGGATACATTAGATAATCAAGAACATGACCAAAGACCTAATGAGTGGATCTCTTATCAAAAATAATATCACTAGGGAGGGTTCCAAAGCCTCCAGTCAAGCAAAATGATGAAATAATCCTAACTAAGCCCTATGTTTTCATATTTACTATACAAATAACAAGTAAAGTAAATAAATATAATCTAGTACTCACCAAAGCTTTTGGCACAAAGTGGGAGGTTAGTAAACAAACAAAATTAAACATGCATAAGAGAATCCTAATTAAGATATATATAGGTACAACCCTAATTCATGGAAAAGAAGAGTAATATTATTTAAAAGCCATTACTTATGCTACTTCTATCTACTAAAGAGAGGAGAAATGTTAGAGATACTTACTTGGAAGATGAACCCATCAAGACTCAATCTCTCCTTTTGAAAATGTGTTTCACGATAGGTTATTGTGGTTTTTAAGGATCACTAAGAAAGGCTAAATCATCCAAGACTTCTCTACAAGACTAGATTCTTCTCTAAGTAGAAACCCTAAGCTAAGACTCCTCAAATAGAATGGTGGAAGAGCATATTATAAATAAGTGAAAATAAATAATAAATCTTGATGTCTCTCTAATAATGAAAAAATGGATGTGTTTATACAGATGAATCTAACCCTAAACCCTTATGAAATTTTTGATCAACAGGGTCAACCCAGTCGACCTAGTATATTTATTGACAATAACTCACTAGGTCATAGTCTAGGTCAGTCAAGCGCTGACCTATACCCTAAGTTTTAATAATAAGAGTACAAGGTTAACCCAATTGACCTAGTCATGTAAACTATAAAAAGGGGTTATAGGTTAGGAAAAGAGGTAATGAAAGTGGTGAAATATTGGAGGAGTGTGAAAAATAGGAGTCAAAGCTTAGGTGAATGTTCTATGAACTGGTTGGATTGGTAATAAGTTCCAAATAAAGGAAAATAATCCTACAAAGCACTAATGGTCTACCCACCCATTTATTTATGCACCCATTAGGGCATGCACTTAGAGAGATTGAGACTTGATAGGTTCTTGTAAGATAGAAAGCATTAGTAATTGATAAAAGTTTGAAAATATAATGTGTACACACTAACAACTATATCAAATCAAATCATGTGAAATGTAAGTATATTTATTTCAAAAAGTTTCTTGAATATCAAATTTGTAATTTTTGAGATGATAAAGGTTTTTTTTCTTCCTCATGGTGAGGATGATATACCAATAGGTGAATAAAATGAGGATGGGAATTATAGTGACCCTAAGGCATATATGAGAGTGAGGATTGACATTATAATATTCCATAAAGGCTAAAGTAAGAAAATATTGGTAGCACAAGGTACCATAGTATGTGCAGTAATAAAATGATGGATATTAAAAGATTCCCTATCATATGTGAGAAGTATAGGATAGGGATTAAAAAATGGTCAAAACCTATGAGATGTAGGCAGATTGGAGTTGAACTCAAAAGTGATATGAATAGTAATGGTTTAAAATTATGTGTAAGTCTATGTTACAACAAAGAATGTGGAATCTAGGGAAATGTCATTATATTTGTAAGGTGATATAAATTGTTGAAGTATGGTATCAACTAGGATGATATAGTTTGGTGTAATATGAATAAAATGAATTATATTGACCATGACAATAAAGTATGGTAAAATAATACTAAAATTAACTATATCATCTAAGTTGTTACAACCTATGAAAGATGACTAAACTTAAATTTATTAGTTAGACTAATAAAATTTGGTGATAAAAATGGTGATACATCGACACTCTATATTTATTGGTGGCCAATGTAGTCACATAAAAGGGAAAGAATTATATTGATATAATTTGGATAATTATTTATGTAATTGAATGAAATAGAAATAATGTATTAACACATTCTAGGTAGTGACAAGTTTAGTGTGGTAAACACATAATTATATCAACACATTCTTGGTTATGTTGGTACAGTTGGATGAAAGTAAGAATAAATGTATCAATAGACTTTGTGTTATGGTGAATGCATTTAGATGAAATTAATTACAACTGAATGGTATCAAGTTGATGGAGACAGTTGGAAATACATGATTGAAGTTGTGATTTGGGTAGTTTGGAAGAGGTTAAATATAAAATAGGAAATGTGTGAATGTTCATATAGGCTCAAGGACTATAACACTTATAATGTGTATTTTGATATGAATTTTAATTATATATTCTTCATATACTCATGAGTTGATAAAATATGTTTGATTATGAGTTGAGTCTTGATGATTTATCGTTATAAGATATTTTAAGGGTAGGTCAGATGGTCAATAAACATGAATGGAACCGTTCTCATCATTTCTTGATTTTTAGTGGATATTGCTATATATGAGACAATAATAAGAGGGATTTTTTCCATGTCATAATAATCATAAATAGGAATAGATGATTTGATATTAGGGCCTTCACCTCCATCAGAATCACTATCATAAATGGGAAAATAATGATAATGATTTTAAACCATGTGATAAGTGTAAAATATGGGATCATTAGGATCTTCATAGAAATCATCATAAATAGGAGGACCATATTAATAATATTATGTCCCACTATAAGTACCATAATTGGTATTTTCACCTAGATAATAGGGATTATAGGATTCATGGGGAAGATCATCATGTGGGTCTTCATCAAAATTAGGAGTATCAAAAGTGATGTCATTAGGATCTTCATAGGGATCATCATAAATTGGATCAAAATATTGATAATATTCAGTCCCACTATAATATTCATCATAAGTGGGAATATCATAATTGGGATCCTTGATCATGAGAAAAGGTATATAGTTATTACACCACGAGGAGTTTCTTTCAATAGTGGCCATAAAAAGGAGAATGGTACGATCAATGAAACATAAAAATGGGTTGAGACTCAAAATGTATATTCTAAGAGGAGAAAGTAAGATGTATAAGACTAAGAATCCAAGGTAGGAGAAGGTTGGTCCCAAAAAATGAATGTATTAGCTAGAATGACATAGTTATTTATTGTAGTAGGCTGGAAGATACATTTTTAGTAATTGATTTTGAATAATAGATAGCATCAATATGACTGACATAGTTTTGTAAAAATACAATGTTATTGGTAGTTAAATAAAATTAATATATTGAGCTAACCAATGTATTAGGAAATAAACCAGGTTATATTGGTTGTTGTAATTTAAATCACACATTTAATTATATCTCACTAGATGATATATTCTATAAATATATATAATGGTATCAAGATATGTAATACAATAAAAAAATAAGGAAATGGTATTTTTATGGCTAATACAATTTCTAAAACTAGAAAATAATACTGAGTTAGATGATACAGTCATAATAAAATATATATGATAATTTTGATGATGTCAATAAGAATATAAAAGGATAAACATTTAAATTATGCAACCAAATGTGGTATAATATTCATGTTGAGTTAATTGGAATGTATGCATGGGCTATGATGAAATATAACTATTATCTTTCACTAAATAGACTAAGAATTAAATAATGTCAATAAAATATACCCTAGCTATACTTGGATGATTAGGAAAGTACCAATATCATGCATGCACACATGCGCACATGCGTGCACGCACACGCGCACACACACACACACACACACACACACACAAACACACACACACACACACACACACACACACACACACACACACACACACACACACACACACACACACACACACACACACACACACACACACACACACACACACAACCCACCCACCCACCCACACACACACACATCAGAGGGTAACCAAAAACTAAAATGTCAAGAGGAAAGGGTTTGAAAGCCTAATCATATGACACAATTATATTAAATTCAATAAACCTCAACAAAGTTAAATGGTTGTAAATACTGCTATAAGGATGTAAGTAAATGGTTGTAAATGCATAAAATATAAATTAAAATATGGTTTAGATGATTTTAAATGGGTAAGGTGAAATGGAAAATAAAATAAGGGACTATGAAACCTAAAGTGATAATTGGAAAGTCTAATAAATGTTATATGCATGTTGTATATTTTTATATAGGTAAGATCCTAAACAATGATACAAATATACATTTGTAATTCAAAAAACAAACTAGTTTTTAATCTACAAAGTGAAAAATGAAAGAGTATATGGATATAAATACTTATGTTGGATGGAATAATTAATGTTTTAGTCTCCCCCTTAGATAAACTAGATATTTACAATATATTTTTATAGTTTGAAGACCTAAAATGGTTGGATTAATACCTATATATCCTTAGATAGGAATTCCCAATGATTCCTTCTTTTGAGCTTCAATGACACCATAGGACAAGACATCCAAGATATAGTTATAACCCAGTAAATATATCAAATACTCCTTATTATGTAAATTTGGGTGTAATAAGAGTGTTTGAATATTATATTATATTTTAGGAATTAAATATGACCCCTATATATAGTTCTAATACTCAAAACTAACCCTAAACTCTAATCAAATTGTATCAGCCAGGCTAGTACAATTGTAAAATGTTTGATGGTATAATATGGTATCAACCATGTTGATACATTACAAATGTTGAGATACATAATTACAAATTTATTGAGTAGGTAGATACAATGTAAAAAAGATAAAGGCACAAAATAGATGATACTGGCCAGACTAATAACATAGGATATAAGGAAGCTAGGAAAAATAGATAAGAATTAAAAAAAATAGATATATGAATATAAACTTGGAGGAGGTTAAATTTATAGAATTGATTATGTAATATGGTATAATTCAATTATATCTTGAAAATTATTATGATCCATAACCATCCCATTCTTAGTGTACCCTTAAAGGTATATACTCATGGGGATTTATTTTTGAATAATGTGCTATAAGATAAAGTGTTAGTACATGATAAATTGATAAATATTATGTGTATACAGCCTCAAACATAAAGTGATACGTATTCAATTAGAAAACACCATACTATCCACACCATTACTATTTATACAAATTAAAATGGTATTTGACATGTTTTTATGATGCCCTTCGATTTTAAATATTAATTTATTATCACATATATTGCATGGATGCCGCAAGAACATATAATGTAACAAGTTAATGAAATTATAAGGTGTATAGTATGGGTACCCTCTAAACTAGTGGTATCTATTCTTCCACCCCCATCACCATATTATTATGTCGATACACCCATACAATATCAATATATATAGCCAATGGTAACCCATATAGAAGATACTTATATACAACCAATTCAAAAGGAAGTAGTTAGCTCTAGTAGACAGATAGTTTTTCAAATTCCATCACATTATCAAGTTATTTAGGTATCAAAAAGTCCACCATCTCATCTAACACATAATAATGAAGTACTATAGATAATTTAATGTTTTTAAAATGAACACAAGCAATGAAACATGTTGTTGCATTATAGAAGACACTAGGGAGTCCTCAAACTTAGGGAGTTATCCATTATACATGGGATTCTATAAGTAGTGATCATGATAATTACCATACAACACATTATTTACTATAAACATTCCCACATCTAGTAAATTTCATCTATAATAGAGGATCTTTACACTATTTGATATAGTCACTCCTCATGGCCCTCCCATTGAAGTGATCATAGGATAACACTTTTTGAAATCTTAAATATTTAAAAAATAAATAAAGTAAAAAATCACTAAAATATTAAAAAAAAAAAATTAGGACTTGAACATGACATGATTACTAGATTTCAATATTTATATATGTTATTTATCATATGTTTGATAAATGATATATTATTTTCATACATAGACATTTTATAGTATATGAGTGTAATACATGACATGTAGGTTACACATGGACATATGGATGTTGAAGTTTCCTTTACCTAGTATCTATACCAATATTGGGGGAATCTTATTTCACATGTTTTAGTATTTCATTTTATATATTTATATAACCTTATACCATGTTGAGTTATCTAAGACATATATATTTGCATTTGTTCATATCTTATATAATACTACATATATATGCTATTATACTATTATGTTATTGGAAATATGATTTTTATTGATGTCAAAAGGGACATTATGAGTATGAAATTAATTCTCATAGATGAATATGGTGATCATGGTGATCTTATCATAGGTTAAGTATGATTGGAATGATTGTGTGCATGAATGTAATTCATTCAATTCTTCATATTATTAATCTAGACATTTTGGATCTATGACAAAAAAGATGAGAAGTAATTTTGCTAACGTCACCATTTCCATGTGTGGATGAATCTAGGGGAGTCATTCATATGGTTTTTATCACATTAGTCCCTAATTTTTATGCGCTATATTTGAAGCCATGAGATGAAGTGTAGTTGAAGATATAGGCATGCAAGTCTAGATATTTGGACAAAATCCACTAAGTTTCTATACTTTTCCAAATTTTCAAAAAAGGCTAAATAGATCAAAGTAAGCAAATTGATGAGGTCAGCATTTGCACACATGAAGGTGTTAGGACAAAATGATCACATTGGTCTAATTATTTTTTGTGCCTAATTTATATGCACTAAATCTTAGGTTACATGATGTAGCACAATAAAAGATATGATTGAGAAAAGTAGGGATCTAAGAAATTTTGATAGTGTTTTCCAACACTATCAAATTTGTAGGTCATAAGCAAAATTTGAGAATGCATTTTTATGATGTCATATCTTGCATATATGAAGGATTCAAGAGTAATTAGATATATGGATTGAATCCCCTATGTAAGAGGATCATATACACGAAATTTGAAGTTATGTGACTAAGGGTAACAAAGAGATATGAAAGAACAAACTTGGCCTTCTATGTAAGTTCTAGGCATAGCTAGCTCTATGGAAGAATAATCTGAGTAAGCGGATTAATGGAATTATATATCACATGCACAAAGGATTAAAAAAGAATTGAGTATATGTATTTGTTCACTTTCATGCTTGGTTTATATGGCCCAAAATCTAGACCAGAAAATTAAGTGAAATTGAATATATAAAGGTATAAAGTTAGCCTTCTAAGAATAATTGATATGGTCTCCATACTTAGACAAATTTATACAAGGTAAAGTTTGAGCTAGCTATAAGATCAATAGTTCACACTTCATTAGACATTGTAGATCTAATGGAATGTGATAAAGTTAAATTATAAAAAGGACCTTTGAGTTCATGCACAAGTGACAAGTGTCATAATCATGGACCCTGGATAGTTAATCTATGGTGTGGCTTTAATTTACAATGTTAATGATCAATGCGAGGATGTCAAGTGTCTCAATAATAGTAATTGAAAACTATGTACATAAGGAATGTGCTCATACCAAGTGTCATATCCTTAAGGGTTGGATAGATATAAATATCAAGCTTGTAAAAAGATCTAACAGTATGTAAGTGATTATGTAAAGGAGATTTAATGAAGAGAATGGAATAAAATGCTATAAAGTGATTAATGTCTATTGACACAATGGTAAGTTAAAGATGGAGTAGGTTTAAGAAGAATAACAAAGTGAAAGTGATCCAAAGATATAAGAATTAGGGAGATGAGGTAAAAGTGTCAAAGTTTAATGACCAAGTCAAGGTAAAGATCGTGAATCTTTGTAGATCCAATGGCACATAAAATCTTGGATGAGAAAGATCAATAGACACATTTTTAATTTGACAAAACTAAAGTTTGGAAGCATACAAAGATCTAATGGATAACATGAGCCTATCATAGATTGATGGAATGGATTCATTTTAAAGTTTAGATATTTAATAGAGACCATCAGATCATGGTGTCAAGGTAAAATCAATGATCGATGTTTAAATTCAAGTCTATATAAATGGTTAGTTGCATGATTATGCAAGAGCTTACATATAAGATTTATATCTCAACACAAATAATGAGATTGATCGATCCTACTGATCAAATATACATTAAAGAGCTTGTGAATCAAAACTTGAGTCCAAAAAATGTTTAGATAGTAAAAAGACATAAAATTATGGTGTGATGCATGGAATCAAGATGTGGGAAAATTATAGTCTAAGTAATAAAGAACTAGAGTCTAGAATTGGCATGATATGTTGCATTCCAGGTGTGAACACATTGAAGACATAGAACCCTACATCATTTATTTATATAAATGATATTTATGACAAAGGAAAATGTAGTTGTATCAATTTTTTTTCTATTAATCTAAATAGAATATAGATAGAGGTAGTGAACAAAATTAAATGAAGTGTGTCAAATAGAAAACCATAAAGACACAAAACTAGAGGGGATAGAGAAGAGCAAAGTGGTTGGGGAAGATAATGATGTGTGTTGAATAAAGACATATCTAGACATAGGACCAGTGGAGTAGAGAGGAGAAGAGAGGAAGAAAGTCATAAAGATAATGTATATAGTATGATCAGTTATAGATTAGATTTGTAAAATATAATATAGATCTAGATTCATGTATGAATCTAATATATAAATTGGAGTTATAGCTCCATCAAATTTTTTGATATATTGGTACCATTAGATAAGCTATGTGGGTTCATAGATTAGGGAGTGTGTGCTTATTATATTTGGTGCTCTTAAATCAGAGGATTAGTGTCTCCTTAGTATTGGTGTCCTTAAACATTATAACCTGTGAGGTTTGCTAGTGAGGCTTTAAATTATGAGGCTAGATTAGAATAGTAGATTCTAGAAGCTATTATCACCATGTTTTTTTCCTTTGGGTTTTCCATGTATAAATTTGGTGTCATGTGTATTTGAGTTTGTGTGATCTTTGTATATTTGATTTTATCCTCATATATCTTTTAATCTATATTGAAAGTATTTAAAGAACTAGTTTTAATTGATATATTGATTCACCCCGCTCTCAGTATCTAGTTATGTTCCAAGAATTGGTATCATATCCTAGGGTTCCTTAAAATAATATTAATCATCTCAGGTAGATCTTGGAATAGGTAACACAATGGCTAGTCAAGAGGGATCTTCATCAAATAAAGTACATCTCTTTGATGGATCTAACTATGCATTCTAGAGCATAAAAATGGAAGCTTATTTATCCTCATTAGGTTTTGATGTATGGATGTATATAGTAAATGGATATACAACCCCTACTAATAATCTTATTGATCAAGATATAAAGAAGGCATATGAGAGCAATGTTAAGGCAAATAATGCTATTCTTTATGGCCTATCAAACTCAGAGTTTGTCAAAGTGATGTAGTGTAAAATTACTCAATATATCTAGATTAAATTAAAGAGAATATATTAAGTAGATGAGAAGGTAAATAAAACCAAGCTACAAACTTACAAAGGCAAGTTTGAGATTCTTAAGATGAATGAAGAGGAAAAGATTGCAGATTACCTCCTCAGGGTAGATGAAATAGTTAATGCAATCAGAGGCCTTGGAGGAGTAATGAAAGAGTCAATCGTTATCAAGAAGTTTTTAATATATTTACCATCAATATATGATTCTAAAATTGATGAAAAATAATAATTAAGAGATATAGATAAATTTTTTGTTTATGAGTTTTATGGGACCTTCATAGCCTATGAGATGAGAATGGGAGAGATAGACACCTTCAAGAGAGATGATGCATTCAAAGTAGCCAAGCAACTAAAGGAATAAACATATACATATGAATCTAAGGAGACTTATGAAGAAGAGGCTAACTTTGTTAGAAGACTAAAGATAGGATATAAAAAGTACAGAGGTAAGTTACCCATAAAATGCTTTAATTATGGTGAAGTAGGATATTTTGCTTCTAAATGTCCTCATAATAAAAAGGATAACTTTGAGCAAGTAGAGAGTATCAAAAAAGGTAAAACCCTACTATCCCAAGAAGAAAAACTTCTTCAAAAACAAGAAATGTCTACATACAAAATAAGATAATGACTTAATGGAAGATAGTGATAGTTCAAATAATGATCATGACTTTGCTTTTGTGGCTAATGGAAATGAAATCCTATTCATGATAGTAGGATCAAATTATATAAATTTAGATCAAGAAGAATTTGAAGCTCTGATGAAGAAGAGGAAGTAAAAGTGGGCCTTGAATGTGAACTCATCTATGCTCTAGATGAGATTGATAAGATGAGAAAAAAGAACTCAAAACAAAAGAATATTAGAGAAAAGGAAATTGAAAAAATGTCTAAAAGTATTTAGAAATCTGATTAGATGGTAATTAGCCTAAAGATAAAAGTTGAAGAGCTTAAAATAATAGAAGATGTAGTCAAAATTGAAATATAATATAAATATAATGAATGTGTGAAGCTTAAGTTAGAAATAGTGGCTTTGAGAAAAGAGCTTGAAAAAGCCAAAGGTCAACTAGATAAAATTTTGAAGTTGATAGGAAGATTAGACATTCTTGATGAATTGATCAACTCTTAAAATCCCTCAAATGAGAAATTAGGTCTGGGTTATGAGAAGGGAAAAAGTTCCTTAACTAGTACATCTACTAATCTATAAAAAAAACTTCAAAGAAGAAGAAGAATCAAAATAAAAAAATAGAAATTTTACAAGGACATAAAGACACACTCAAACACAACTATTGTGAAGAAATCAGAACCTAAAATGAATCCTGAAGAAAATCAATAGACAAAGGAAGCTAATGTTGAAGGATATACCAAGGTTAAAAACTTGAAGAAGCCACAACTTAGAAGAATTCCTCATGCTACACCAAAAAATTATATGACCAATTATTCATCATATTTTAATGGTTATTGTTATATCTTTAATCATTTTGGTCTTAACGTTAGTAATTATAGAGTTATAACTACAAGGAGAATCAATTTTGTAAGCAAAAATTCATTTACACCATTGGTAGATATGAATGTAATGTGTTATAATTACAATAACTTTGGTCACATAGATAAACATTATAGAACTAAATATGTAAGATCAAAAGTGCACAATATAAAGAAAGACATGCCTCCAAGTGTGAACAAAGGTTCACAAGTTTTTGAAAAGCAACAAAATAAGAAACCCAAGGATGTATGGAGAGTGAAAAATTAGTCCATGATTGCTCATATGGCACTTCATGCCAAGGAGAAATTTTTTTGGGTGATAGATAGTTGTTGATCAAAGAATATGACTAGAGACAAGATCAAGTTCACTAAATTGAGAAAATTTAAGGAAGGATCTGTTAGCTTTGGAGACAACATAGAAGTAAATATCAAAGGTAAAGGAACCTTGAACATAGATGATAAATTGACTTCACATGATGTCCTTTATGTTTAAAAATTGAAGCATAATCTTTAAGTAACAACCAAAGGTATGATAATGGATACAAGGTCATATTTGATGCAGAAGGTTACAAGTTAAAGAGATCTAGAAGAATAGTTGCATAAGGGAAAAGGATTGAAATCAATATCTATAGTCTTGTTGAAGTAAATGGAAATAACTTCTTGATAGGAAAGGTTGATGAGATTTGGTTATGGCATAGGAGAATGGGTCACCTCAACTTTGATAACTTATTCAAAGTAAGGTAAAATAAGTGTCTATGACACATGCCCAAGATAACCAAACCTGCAAATACTACCTAGAAGGAATATTAACTAAGTAAGCTGACAAGGGTTAAATTATAAACAAATGAGTATGCAACTACAAAGCCTTTACAATTAGTTCATACTAATATTTATTTTCCTACCAAGACAAGAGGATAAAAAGGAGATACATACTTCATTTTTTTTGTAAATGATTACTCAAGAATGACATGGATAGATTTTTTGAAGGATAAGTCACAAGCCTTTGAGAAATTCAAAATATTTAGAGCCATGGGTGAAAATGAGATTAGAATAAAAATAAAATTCTTAAGATATAATAAAGATTGATAATTCACCTAAAATTAATTAATATAGTATTGTGAGAAGCATGGGATCAAAAAGCACTACTTTGTAGTAATGAACCCACAACAAAATGGAGTTATTGAGAGAAAAAATAGAATAGTCAAGGAAATGGCTAGAACAATGCTAAAGGAGGACAAGTTACTTGATGGATATTGGAGAGAAGTAGTAAAAACAATAGTATACATCTTAGACAAAGTTAAATTGAGGGTAAATAGTGACAAAACTCCCTATGATATATGATATGGAAAGCCTGCCTCTATTAAGTACTTTAAAGTGTTTGGAAGCAAATGCTACATCAGAAGAAAGGAGGACAATATTGAAAGATTTTAATAAATATGTGATGAAGTAATATTTCTTGGTTATTCCAATCAAATCAAAGCTTATGCATTTTACAATAAGAGGCTACACAAGATGGTGGAGAGTATAAATGTCAAGGTTTAAGAAGGCATAAAATATGTTGAGCCTAATAAAGAAACTGGTAATGAAGAGGCATATCTCAAATAAGTAGATAGTGAATATGTTGAGGAAAAGAATGAAAAATCACCTCCAATATTTTTTTGGTAGATAATTGGCAATAATAATGAAGTAGTTCAAACAAGGAAAAGAGTTGTAATGAATAAAGAGCAAATAGGTTTTGCTCTAATGTCTGAAATTAAGCATAAGAGCTATGTTCAAGCCAACAAGGATGATAATTGGTTAAAATCCATGGAATAATAATTGATCTAAATAGAAAATAACAAAACTTGGCAATTAGTTCCAAGACCCTCAAACAAAAATGTGATAGGAACAAAATACGTCTATAAAAGCAAACTCAATGAGGATGGAGTTTTTATAATAAATAAATCAAGATTGGTGTGTAAGGGATATGCAAAATTAGAAGGCATAGACATTGAGAAAAAATTTGCTCCAATTTCTAGATTGGAAGCTATAAGAACATTTCTACCTTTCTCTATTTATAGTAAGTTCAAAGTCTATCAAATGGATGTAAATTCCACTTTCATGAATGGAAAACTAGAAGATTAAGTCTGTATAGAAAAACCAAAAGGTTTTTAGTTGCCAAATGAATAATATTATGTGTGTACAGACTAAAGAAAGCAATATATGGTCTAAAATAGGAAACTAGAGCATGGTATTCAAGATTGGACCAATACCTACAATAATAGGGTTTTAACAAAGGACATGAAGATAGTAATTTATACTTCAAATTAGAAAGTGAGTATATGTTGATTGTTTTTGTTTATGTAGATGACATCATCTTTGGTGGTATCAATAACAAAATGTGCAAAGAATTTACTACAAAAACGTAAAGTGAATTTGATATGTCTATGCTAGGAGAAATTATTTCTTCCTTGGTCTACAAATATCACAATCTGTTGAAGGGATATTCATATCCCAAACCAAGTATGTAACTGATAGGTATCTTTTTATACCTAACTACATCAAGTCCATATATCATGTTATAAATATGCATGGTTTCTATATTGTAAGCTTCTCCTAAAGAATCACATGTCAATGCAGTGAAAATAATCTTTAGATACATCAAGATCACAATTAGATATGGCCCATGATACCCTAAAAGTGAATATTTAACTTTGACAACATATATAAATGTTGATTGGGTAGGAAGTTTGGATGATAGAAGAAATAGTAATGGTGGTGCATTTTCCTTGACAACATACTTGTTTCATGGCTAAGCAAAAATCAAGAGTTAGTTACTCCTTGTACAATAGAATCACAATATGTATCAATAGTGGCATGTTGCACTCACATTCTATGGATGAAGCAAACACTCAAGTATATCAAGGTTGAGTACAAGTCACCTATATCTATCCTTTGTGATAATTTAGGTACAATAAATATATCAAATAATCTAGTGATGCATTCTAGAACCAAGCAGATATCAATCAAGTATCAATTTTTAAGAGAGAAGGTTGAAAATAAAGAGGTCATAATGGAATATGTGCCAACTAAGGACTAGATTATAGACATATTCACCAAACCTCTTCCCAAGGAATAATTTGAATATCTGAGATAGAAGTTGGGAGTGATGGCTCCTACAACACATAACTAAATCACTAGTGATAAGGCGTGAGTCCAAGGGGAGTGTCATGGAAGCTTTAGTAATCCATGGAAGAAGAGAAAAAGTTAACTCAGGTATGTATACTTCTAAAAAATTACTAATGAGTTTAAAGTTATACAATATTAGACAATCACCTTTATCTGATAAAAGGGGAGAAATATTTGGACAAAGAATCAGCTAGAGTCCCTTTGGCATTAATGTTAAAGGGGGAGAAAAAGGTGCAAATGCTCTCTATAGGATAAAGAGAAAAATGATCTCTACAAAATTGTAAATGTCAAATAAGAAGATAAAATGTCCAAGTTGAGTATTAGGAAAATGTGCCATTGCCTAAGGGGGAACAAGTTTGGTATGAATAATTTTAGTTCATACTTATCAAAACCCAATGCAAGAAATTCTAGAGAAGGAGCTAAATATTAGAAGATTAGAGAATGAAGCCAATGCAAGAAATGCCAAACAAGGAGACAAAGAGTCAAATATTAGAGCATGAAGCCAATACAATAAATTCCAAAGAAGGATCTAAATAGTAGAAGATCAGATCATTTAGTTTGCCATCAATGAAAAAAGGGGAGATTATTGGAAATATGATTATCATTTATGTCGAAAGGGATATTATGAGCATATCATTAATGCTCAAGGATGAATATGGTGATCTTATCATAGGTCAAGGATGATTGGAATGCTTGTTTGCATGAATGGAATTCATTCTAGTTTTTCATATTGTTCATCTAGACATTTTGGATCTATGATATAAAAGATGAGAAGGCATTTTACGAACATCACCATTGACACATGTGAATGAGTCTGGGGGAGTTGGTCATATGGTTGTGATCACATTAGTCCCTAGTTTTTATGCACCTATGCTTAAACCTTGATATGAAGCATAATTGAATATATGGTCATGCAAAGTTAGCTACTTATAAAAAATACACTAAGTTTTTATACTAAGCTAAATTTTTAAAAAGGACTAAATAGAGACAAGTAAGCATATTGATGGCGTAATAATTTGCACACATAAAGGTGTTAGGACAAAATGATCACATGGGTTTGTTCATTTTTGTACCTAATTTATATGTGCTATATATTAGGTCATGTGACATAACATGACAAAAGATATGCTTGAGAAAAGTAGGGTTCCAAGGCATTTTGACAGTGTTTTCCAACATAGTCAAATTTGTAGGTTACAAGAAAAAGCTGAGAAGGCATTTTTATGATGTCATATCTTGCAAGTATGAAGGCTTCAAGAGTAATTGGTTATATAGATGGAATCCCCTATGTAAGAGGATCATATGTAATAAATTTTAGGTCATGTGACTATGTGTGACAAAGAGTTATGCAAGAAAAAAGTTGGCCTTCTGGGCAAGTTCTAGGCATAACTAGCTCTATGGTAGAATAATCTAGGTAAACATATTAATGGAATTATATCTCACACATATGAAGGATTCAAAATGAATTGATCATATAGGTCTGTTCACTTTTATGCCTCATTTATATGGTCTAAATTTTAGACCAAGCAGTTGAGTGAAGAAAATTATATGAAGGTGAAAATTTAGCCTTCTAGGCATAATTGAGATGGTTCCCATACTTAGACAAATCTGCACAAGGTAAAGTTTGATGTAGTTATAAGATCAAAAGTTCACATTTAATCATACATTTGATATCCAATGGAACATGATGAAGTCGAATTGTCAAAAGGACCTTGAAGTTAACATGCAAGTGATAAGTGTCACAATCATGTATCTTGCATAGTTAGTCTATAGTTTAGCTTAAAGTCAAAAGGTCAATGAGCAATGAGAGGATGCCAAGGGTCTCAATAGTGGTAACTGACAACTATGTACAGAAGACATGAACTTATGCCAAGTGTCATATCCTTAATGGTTCAACACATATAAATATCAAGCTTGTTAGAAGATCTAATAATACATGGGTGATCATGCAAAGGAGATCTAATGAAGTGAATGGACTCAAATGCTATCAATTACTTGATGTCTATTGATATAGTGTCAAGTTAAAAAGTAATCAAGTTCATGAATATTGACAAATTGAAAGTGATCCAAATATATAGGAAGCAACAAGATGAAGTCAAAGTGTCAAAGTTTAATGACTAAGTCAAGGCAAATATCATGCATCTTTGAGGATCCAATGGCATGGGAAATATTGGATGAGAAAGATCAATGAACGTGTCTTAAAGTTGACAAAGCTAAAGTTTGGAATCATACAAAGATATAAAAGATAGTAGGATCTTATCAAAGATTAATCAAATGGACATGTTTTAAATCTAAGCCAAATTAATATAGACCATCAAAACATGGTGTCAAAGGCAAGATCAATGACTAACACTTAAAGTCATATCTAGACAAATGGTTAGTTATAAGAACATGCAATAACTTGCATATAAGATCTATGTGTCAACATAAATAATGAGATGGATTGATCCAACTAATCAAATCTACATTAAAAATCCTATGCATCAAAACTTGAGTCCAAAAAATGCTAAAGATAGTAAACAGACCTATAATTACGATGTGATGCATGGAATCAAGACATGGGAAACTTACAGTCTAAGTAATAATGAACTAGAGTCCAAAATTAGCATGATGTGTTACAATCCTAGTGTGAACACATAGAATATATGGAACCCTAGATCATTTATTTTTATATATGATATTTAAGACAAAGGAAAATGTAGTAGAAATAATATTTTTTTCTATTAAGCCAAATCAAATATAGATAGAGGCAGTGAGAAAAAGAAAATGAAGTGTGTCAAATAGAAAATCATAAAGACATAAAACCAAAGGGGGTAGAGAATATTAGAGTGGTTAGTGAAGATAATGAAGTGTGTCAAATGAAGACATATCTAAACACAGGACCAGTGTAATAAAGAGGAATAGAGAGGAAGATATGCATAAAGATAATGTGTAGAGTATGATTAGTTATAGATTATAACTATAATAAAGAATAAAGATCTGGATTCATGTATGAATCTAATTTATAAATTAGAGTTGTAGCTCCAGAGAAAAATTTTATAGGTTGGTTCCATCAGATAAGATGACTGGGTGCTCATATTAGGGAGTGGGTACTTCCTTAGAGTTGGTGTTCTTTAATCAAGGGATTAATGTTTCCTTAGGATTGGTGTCCTTAAACATTATAACTAGTGAGGCTTTGAACTATGAGGTTGGATTAAAACAATATATTCGAACAACTATTATCACTATGTTTTTTCCCTTTGGGTTTTCCACATATAATTATGCTGTCATATGTATTTGAGTTTGTGTGATATCTACATATTTGATTTGATCCACATATATATTTTAACCTATATTGAAATTATTTGAATAACTATTTTCAATTGATATACTAATTTAACCCCCCTCTTAGTATCTAGTTGTGTTCAAATAATTGGTATCAAAGCCTAGGCTTTCTTAAAATAAGACTAATTAGCTCATGTAGATCTTAGAATAGTTAACACAATGGCTAGTCAAGAAGGATCTTCATAAAATAAAGAACTTCTCTTTGATGTATCTAACTATGCATTCTAGAGCATAACAATGGAAGCTTATTTATCCTCATTAGGTTTTGATACATGGATGTCTATAGTAAATGGATATATAGCCACTACTATAACTCCTACTAATCAGGCTAACAAGAAGGCATATGAGAGCAATGCTAAGGCAAAGATTGCTATTCTTTATGGATTGTCAAACTTAAAGTTTGTTAAAGTGATACAGTGTCAAAATGTTTAAGATATCTAGAACAAATTAAAGAGAATTTATGAATGAGATGAGAAGGTAAATTAGGCAAAACTACAAACTTACAAAGGCAAGTTTGAGAGTCTTAAGATGAATGAAGAGGAAAATATTGTAGACAACCTCCTCAATTTAGATGAAATAATAAGTGCAATCAGAGGCCTTGGAGAAGAAATGAAAGAGTCAATCATTGTCAAAAAGTTTTTCAAATCTTTGCCATCAAGATATGACTCTAAAATATGTGCAATAAAAGAATCAAGAGATCTAGATAAACTCATTGTTGATGAGTTACATGGGGACCTTCACAACCTATAGGATGAGAATGTGAGAGATAGACACATTTTTGAGAGAAGCTACATTCAAAGTAGCCTAGTAAGTAAATGAAGAAACATCTACATCTAAATTTGAGGAGACTGATGAAGAAGAATTTAAATTTGTTAGAAGACTAAAGAGAGGATATGGAAAGTATAGAGGTAAGTTACCCTTCAAATTCTTTAACTATGGTAAAGTAGGACATTTTACTAGTAAATACCCTTATAATAAAAAGGATAAATTTGAGTAAGTAGAGAGTATCAAAAAGGTAAAACCCTACTATCCTAAGAATAAAAACTGATTTAAAAACAAGAAAGGTCTATACACAATAGAATATAGTGACTCAATGGAAGAGAGTGATAGTTCAAGTGATAATCATGACTGTGCTTTTATGGATAAGGGAAATGAATCCTTGTTCATGATAATAGGATCAACTTCTATTAATTTAGATCAAGAAGAATTTGAATACTTTGATGAATAATAAGAAGGAGAAGTGGACCTTGAATGTGAAATCATTTGTGCTCTAGATGAGATTTATAAGATGATAAAAGATAACTCAAAACAAAAGAAGGTTGGAGAAAAGGAAATTGAGAAAATATCTAAAAGTCTTGAGAAATATGATCAGATGGTATTTAGCCTAAAGACACAAGTTGAAGAGGCTAAATGATTAAAATATGTAGTCAAAATGCAACTACAATCTAAATCTGATGAATGTGTGAAGCTTGGGGTAGAAATAGTGGCTTTGAGAAAAGAGATTGATTAAGCCAAAGGTCAACTAGATAAAAGTCAAAAGTTGATAGGAGGATCAAATATTCTTGATGAACTAATCAACTCTAAAAATCCCTCAAATGAGAGATCAAGTATGGGTTATGATAATGGAAAAATTTCCTCAACTAGTATATCTGCTAGCCTATATGAAAACTTCAAAGTAGAAGGAGGATCAAAATCAAAAAAAGAGAACACTTACAAAGAAATAAAGACACACTCAAACACAACTATTGTGAAGAAAGTAGAACTTGAAATTAAGCTTGAAGAAAAGAAAAATATAAAGGTAGCTGATGTTGATGGATACACCAAGGTGAGAAACTTGAAGAAGCCACAACTTAGAAGAATTCCTCATGTTGCACCAAAAAATGCTATGAATAGGTATTCCTCATATTTTTATGGTTATTGTTATATCTATAATAATTTTGATCATAAGGATAGTAATTGTAGAGTTGTAACTACAAGGAGAATTGATTTTTTTAAGAAAAAAATCATTTTCACCATTCGTAGATACAAATGTAATGTTTTATAATTAAAATAACTTTGGTCACATAGATAATCATTTTATAACTAGCTATGTAATATCAAAAGTACACAATGTAAAGAAAAGCATGCCTCCTAATGTGAATAAAGGTTCATAAATTTCTATAAATAAGCTAAATAAGAAACCCAAGCATGTATGGAGAGTGAAAAATCATTCCATGATTGCTTAGACTGAACTCTATGCCAAGGAGTATAATTTTTGGGTGCTAGATAGTGGCTACATAAATCATATGACTGGTGACAAGAGAAATTTCACTAAATTGAGAAAATGTAAGGAAGGATCTATCAGTTTGGGAGACAACATAATATTAATGATCAAAGATAAAGGAACCTTTAACATATATGGTAAACTACCTACACATGATGTCCTTTATGTTTAAGGATTGAATCATATTGTACTAAATTTTATCCAAATGTGTGATAATGGATACAAGGTCAAATTTTATGTAGAATGTTGCAAGTTAAAGAGATCTAGAAGAATAGTTATAGAAGTAAAAAGGACTAAAAGTAGTATCTAAATTTTTATTAAAGTAATTGTAAATAGTTCCTTGATAGGAAAGGTTGATGAGAGTTAGTTATGGGATAGGCTAATGGGTCATGTCAACTTTTATAACCTAGTTATAGTTAACTAAAATAAGTGTATAAGACACATGTCTAAGATAATGAATCTTATAGATACTACCTGTAAGGAATGTCAACTAGGCAAGCAGACTAGGGTCAAATTTCAAACAAAGGAGTATGTAACTACAAAGCCTTTACAATTAATTCATAATGATCCTTGTACTCCTACCAAGACAAGAGGATCAAAATAAGAGAGATAATCCATGTTGTTTGTAGATGATTACTCAAGAATGACATGGGTAACCTTTTTGAAGGATAAGTCACAAGACTTTGAGAGATTCAATATATTTAGAGCCATGGTTGAAAATGAGACTGGAAGGAAAATCAAATGCTTAAAATATGATAAAGGTAGAGAATTCACCTCAAATGAATTCATAGAGTATTTTGAGAAGCATGGGATCAAAAGGCACTACTTTGTAGCAAATAATCCATAACAAAATAGAGTTATTGAGAAAAATAATAGAATAGTCAAGAAAATGGCCAAAATAATGCTAAAGGAGGCCAAGTTACCTAATGGATATTGGAAAGAAGTAGTCCAAGAAATAGTATAAATCTTGGATAGAGTTTAACTAAGGGTAAATATTGACAAAATTACCTATGAGCTATGGTATGGAAAGCCTACCTCTGATAAGTACTTCAAAGTGTTTAGAAGTAAATGTTACATCAAAAGAAAGGAGGACAAACTCAAAAGCTTTGAATCAAGATGTGATAAAGGAATATTTATTGGTTATTCCACTCAAAGAAAAACCTATTTATGTTACAATAAGAGGTTACACAAGATGGTTGAGAGAATAAATGTCAAGGTTGAAGAAGGCATAAAACATGTTGAACCTGACAAGGAAACTGGTAATGAAGAGATAGATCTTGAAGAAGAATCAAATAGTGAAAATGTTAAGGATAAGAATGAAAAATCACCTCCAATATTTTTTCAAAAGGATCATATTAAAGAGTAGATAATTATCAATAAGAATGAAGGAGTTCATATAAGGAAAATAGATATAATAAATAAGGAGCAAGTACATTTTGCTTTAATGTCTGAAATTGAGCCTAAGAGCTATGTTGAAGCCAAAAAATATGATAATATGTTAAAATACATGGAATAAGAAGTAAACCAAATAAAAAATAACAAAACTTGGTAATTAGTTCCAAGACCCTCAAACAAGAATGTGATAGGAACAAAATTGGTCTATAGAAATAAGTCAAATGAGGATGGAGCTATTATAAGAAATAAAGTGATATTGGTGTGTAAGGGATATGTATAAGTTAAAGGCATAGAATTTGAGGAAACATTTGCTCCAATTACTAGATTGGAAGCTATAACAATGTTTTTAGCATTTTCTGTTTACAAGAAGTTTAAAGTCTATCGAATAGATGTAAAGTCTACTTTCCTACATGGAAGCGTAAAAGATTTAGTCTATATAGAACAAACAAAAGGTTTTCAATTTTTAGATGAAGAATATTATGTGTGTACAGACTAAAGAAAGCAATGTATTGTCTAAAATAGGTATAAGGTGAGCAGATAGTAATTTGTACTTCAAATTAGAAGGTGAGCATATGTTCATTATTGTTGTTTATGTTGATAACATCATCTTTGGTTGTATCAATAACAAAATGTGTAAATAATTTACTACACAAACATAAATTGAATTTGATGTCTATGCTAAGAGAACATTCTCTCTTATTTGGTCTACAAATAACCCAATCTAATGAAGGGATATTCATATCCCATACTAATTTTGTAAATGTGAAGCTCAAGAAATTTTAAATGGAAGATAGAAAACCAGTTAGTACCCCCATGATAACTATACAAAATTTGAGCAAAGAGGATGAGTCACTTGATATGAATCAGACTATGTATAGATCAATGACAGGTAGATTGATATACCTAACTACATCAAGTCTAGATATCATATAAGCAGTGTGCATGGTTTCTAGATTTTAGGCTTCTCCTAAAGAGTCACATGTCAATGTAGTGAGAAGAATCATTAGATACATCAAGAGCACAATTGACTATGGCCTATGGTACCCTACAAGTGAAGATTTAACTTTGACAACATATAAAAATGTTGATTGGGTAGGAAGTGTGGATGATACAAGAAACACTAGTGGTGGTGCATTTTAGTTAGAAACATACTTATTTTATGGTTGATCAAAAAGCAAGAGTTAATTACTCCTTCTACAATAGAATCAAAGTATGTAGTACTAGTGGCATGTTGCTCTCAAGTGTTATGGATGAAGCAAACACTCAAAGACATAAAGGTTAAATACAAGTCACCTATTTCTATTCTTTATGATAATTAAAGAGAAATAAATATATTAGAGAATATAATGATACATTTTATAACCAAGCACATATCAATCAAGTATCACTTCTTAAGAGAGAGGGTTGCATATCAAGAGGTCATAATGGAATATGTGACAACTAAGGACCATATTTTAGACATATTCACCAAGCCTCTTCCCAAGGAATAATTTAAATATCCAAGATAGAAGTTGGGAGTGGTGGCTCTTACAGCACATCACTAAATCACTATTGATAGGGAATGAGTCCAGGGGTAGTCTCATGGAAGCTTTAGTAATCCCTGGAAGAAGAGAAAAAATTAAATTAGCTATGTATACTTCTAAAAATAACTAATGAGTTGAAATTTGTAGATTCTTAGACAAATTAATTTATCTAGTAAAGAGGGAGAAATATTTGAACAAATAGTCAGCTAAAGTCCCTTTGCCATTTATGTCAAAGGGGAAGAAAAAGGTGCAAATGCTCTCTATAGGAGAAAGAGAAAAATATTTTCAACAAAAGTGCAAATGTCAAATAAGAAGAGAAAGTGTCTAAGTTGAGTATTAGGAAAATGTGACATTGCCTAAGGGGGAGAAATTTTGGTATGAACAACTTCAATTCATACTTATCAAAATCCAATGCAAGTAATGCTAGAGAAATAAATAAATATTAGAAGATTAGAGAATGAAGCCAATGCAAGTAATGCTAGAGAAGGAGCTAGATAGTAGAAGATCAGAGCATGAATCTAATGTAAACATTTCCAAAGAAGGACATGAATAGTAGAAGATCAGAGCATTTAATTTGCCATCAAAGACAAAGGGGGAGATTATTGGAAATATGAATGTCATTGATGTCAAAAGGGACATTATGAGCAAGTCATTAATGCTTAGGGATGAATATGATTATCATGATGATCCTATCAGAGGTCCAATATGATTGGAATATTTATGTGCATGAATGGAATTCATTTGATTCTTTATATTATTCATCTAGACATTTTGGATCTATGATACAAAAGATGAGAAGGCATTTTGTTGACATCACCATTGCCATATGTGGATGAGTATGGGGGAGTTGGTCATAAATTTATGATCACATTAGTCAGTATTTGTTATGTTCCATATTTGCATTCATGATATGAAGCATAGCTAAAGATATGGGAATAAAAATTCGGCTACTTTCACAAAATCCACTAAGTTTCTATACCTAGCCCAATTTGAAAAAAGGGCTAAATAGATCCAAATAAGCATATTGATGAAGTCAAAATTTCCACACATATAAGTGTTAAGATAAAATGATCACATGGGTTTGTTCATTTTTGTGCCTAGTTTATGTGTTAAATCTTAGGTCACATGACGTAGCATGACAAAAGATATGTTTGAGAAAAGCAGGGCTCTAAGACATTTTGATAGTGTTTTCCTACACTTAGTCAAATTTTTAGGTTGTAAGAAAAAGTTAAGAAGGCATTTTTATGATGTCATATCTTGCATGTATGAAAGCTTCAACAAAAATTGGATATATGGATGGAATCCCTTATGTAAGAGGATCATATGCACTAAATTATAGGTCATGTGACTAAGTGTGACAAAGATTTATGAAAGATAAAGCTAGACTTCTAGGTAAGTTCTAGGCATAGCTAGCTCTATGGTAGAATAATTTGAGTAATAAAATTAATGGCATTATATCTCACATGTACAAAGGATTCAAAAATAATTGAGCATATGGGTTTGTTCACTTTCATTCTTAGTTTATATGAAAAAAAAATTAGACCAGGTGATTGAGCAAAGCAAAAGATATGAAGGTACAAAGTTAGCCTTCCAAGCATAATTGAGATGGTTCCTATACTTAGGAAAATATCCACAAGGTAAAGTTCAAGCTAGTTAGAAGATCAATGGTTCACACTTAATCAGATATTAGAGATCTAACAAAGTGTGATGAAGTCAAATTGTTAAAAGGACCTCTGATTTAATGTGCAAGTGACAATTGTCACAATCACAGAGCTTGGACAATTAATCTATAATGTGGATTAAATTCAAAAGGTTAACAAGAAATGTGAGGATGCCAAGTGTCTCAATAGCAAGAATTGACAGTGATGTATATAAGGCATGCAATTATGCCAAGTGTCATATATTTTAGGGTTGGATAAATATAAAGATAAAACTTGTCAAAAGATCTTTTGGTATATGGGTGATTGTGCAAAGGAGATATAATAGAGTGAATGGAATCAAAAGATATAAAGTGCTTGATGTCTATCAACATAGTGGTAAGTTAAATACCAAGTAAGTTCATGAATATTGATGGAGTGAAAGTGATCCAAAGATATAGGAAACAATGAGATGAGGTCAAAGTGTCAAAGTTTAACGACCAAGTCAAGGTAAATATTATGCATATTTGAAGATCCAATGGCATATAGAAGCTTGTATGAGAAAGATCAATAGATTCATTTTAAAGTTGACAAATCTAAAATTTGAAACCATATAAAGATCTAATAAATAACATGAGCCTATTAGAGATTGATCAACTGGATCTATTTTAAAGCTAAACCAATGTAATAGAGACCATCAAATCATGGTTCCAAAGGCAATATCAATGACCAACATTTAAAAACATGTCTAGAAAAGTGGTTAGTTATAGGAATATGCAAAAACTTGCATATAAGCTCTATATCTCAGCACTGATAATGAGATTGATCGATCTAACTGATCAAATATACATTAAAGAGCTTATGCATCAAAATTTGAGTCCAATAAGTGCTATAGATAGTAAAGAGATGTATAATTATGGTGTGTTGCATGTAATCAAGACATGGGAAACTTATAGTCCAAGTTATAATGAACTAGTGTCCAAAATTGACATGATGTGTTGTAATCTGAGAGTGAACAAATAGAAGATATGGAACCCTAGATCATTTGTTTATATATATGATATCTAGGACAAAGGGAAATGTAGATGGAATAATTTTTTTATCTATCAATCCAAATTCAATATAGATAGAGGTAGTGAGAAAATACAATGAAGTGTGTCAAATAGAAAATCATAGAGACATAGAACCAGAGGGGGTGGAGAAGAGCAGAGTGGTTGGTGAAGATAATGAAGTGTGATGAATAAAGAGATATCTAGACACAGGACTAGTGGAATGGAAAAGAGTAGAGAGGAAAAAAATCACAAAGAGAATATGTAGGGTATGATCAATTAAAGATTATACCTATAATAAAGAGCAAACATATGGATTCATGTATGAATCTAAATTATAAATTGGAGTTTTAGCTCCATAGAAAATTTTGATAGGTTAGTGCTATGAGATAACCTATTTGGGTGCTAAAATTAGGAAGTGGGTTCTTCTTTAGAGTTGGTGCTCTTAAATCAATGGATTGGTGTCTCATTAGGATTGGTGTCCTTAAACATTGTAATTAGTGATGTTTTTTGGTGAGGTTTTCAACTCTAAGGCTCGATTAGAATAGTAGATTATAGAAGCTATTCTCACCATGGTTTTTTCTTTTCAGTTTTCTATATATAAATTTGGTGTCATGTGTATTTGAGTTTTTGTGATCTCTACATATTTGATTTGATCCACATATATTTTTTAATTTACATTTAAAGTATTTGAATAATTGGTTTTAATTGATATATTGATTCACCCTGTCCATCTCAATATCTATTTATGTTATAAAAGATGTGACATTGATAAATATGGATGGTTTAAACTAGATTTTACTTTTTATATGTCCCATTGATGATGCTACTCTCTTCCATAGTAGGCTAGTTTGTGATTTTCTATTGTGTGTATTTCTGGCCTTTTCTATGAAATATTTATGTTTGTTAAATGCATCCCTTAGTCTTATGTATAAAACTAACTCTTTATCTTGTTGTGGATATTTATCTTATTGACATTGAGTGGTTCGATGATCCATATCGTGCAGTTTTACTATATATTATTGTTTAGTTCTTTTTAAATGATAGTTACTATTGTGTGCTTCACTAATACATATATAGACATGACACTTATATTAATCTCGTTACCAATGTTACATATATTATTTGATTGACATATAAAATGATATGATGAAATGCTCTCCAAATGTTCATATTCCAAAAAAGTTGTTATCATTATACATGTTATGATATGATTAACTATTTAATTTTAAAATGTTTGATTTATAACACATATCCCTCATCTTAGAAGGGGAAATTATAGTGGGATTTTCATAGAGGCATAAGCCTCCATGAACAAAGAATAAATAAGATTATGATTTTATAAATTCATAATGGTTCAAATATTAGATGGTTCATTACATGAAAAAGAATAACTAGAAGAGATGTACGATCAATCTTTATATGCACATTTGTTCAGAGCCTCTACGATCCCTGACAATATGGAGTACATTTAAAAATTTATAGAAGAATTAAATTTTCTTGTGCATTATGTTGAAAAAGATAATAAAGTACTACATAAACAAGTAATTATTTATATCCTCATCAATGGATTATTGTAGAATTGGAAAGATGATGTAATATGTAGAATCACCTTAGAACATAATTGACCAAAGATACTTTAGGGAGCACATCAAAGAGTCACATGAGGTAATTTAATAGGAAAATCCATTGTGAGAAAGATATTACAGAGCAGTCTTTGGTGGCCAATTTGTTTTTCAAGATGCTCACATAGTGGGAAAACACTATGATGTTTACCAAAGAATGGGAAAACCTTATCAATGAGATGAAATGCCCTTGGTTACAATGCTAGAAGCGTAGCATTTTAAAAATTAGAGAATTTATTTTTTATGGATTCTAACTCCTCCAAGTAAATTAATTCATGCAAGATATATCATTACCATGAAAAAAAAATTCACAAAATGGGTGGAAGATGTTGTGACACAAAATTATAGTGTGAAAGATACCACCATGTTTTTTTAAGAGAACATAATGACAAGGTTTGTATATCTAATTAAATTCATTATCAATATAATAAACACTTTCTCAATAACATAATCAAGACTCTTATTGAAGAGTTTATTATATTACACCATAAAAGCACATCCTATTATCTATAGGAAAATGAGCAAGCTAAGGCTTGAAACAAAATCTTTGGTAAGATGCTAAATAAAATATGTAATGTTAAAATATATGATTGGGAGGATTATATTCCTATTATTATTTTGGCATAAAAAACAAATTGTAAATGTGTGACATGGTCCACTCATTTTTAGTTGGTTTACGGTCTTGAGGAAGTTATTATTATGGAATCTATTACTCCTAGTCAATGAAATGTGATGATTATGACGTTGGGAGATTAGGAATAACTAAAATATAGATTAATGGACTTAAAAATATGAATTAAAATAGGCATATATCTAAGTGGACAAAGGATGCAAGCAAATAAAGTCAAACATCTTAACATGATCACAACTTACAAATAAAATAATTTCATGCAGAGTAGATAGTATTGCTTTATGATAGTAGATTTAAGGATTTTTCTAGAAAGTTGCATTTTCAATATAAGGGACCATATATTATTCATGAATTATAATATAAAGGAACTATTTTACTAAGGCATATTTAGGTAACCATTAATCTTAGGTAGATAAATGGTTTTGGGCTTAATTTATGCCACTAATAATATCTTATGATATTATAAATAAATGAATGGGTGTTGAGTAACACCATGTAACATAGGATTTTTTTTATGTTTATTATTTATTTTTTTTCTTTTTAGGTTTCATGTATTCATCTAAAATATTTATCGTATTAAAGTGGAAATAACTAGTTCAAAGTCACATATGAAAAGATAACCAAGAAAGAGAACACGTGAGAAGAAGACATCATACATCATTATTGGGAGCACAACAATGCTTAATTTTAGTAATAACACATGGGTGAAATAAGTATAAACAAAGGAAAGCTAAAAAAATTCAAAGACATTAATGATGTCACACTTTAACCTTTAATAATTTTACAAAACAAGATTATGCATCAAATTTAGTTGATAGATAATAAAGTAAATTCAATACAAGAAGTAGTAACAAGTCAAATCAATCATTTTAGAAATAGAAAAAATCAATTTGGAAAATAAATTAGACACATCACATCATTTAAATTATTATTGGAATTTAATGTCTAGATGAAATGGTACATAAATAAATAACCATATTCAAAGCTGAAGGATAGGTTGGATAAAGTGGGAAAGCTATATATAGAGGGTAAGACTCAACATTTGGCCATTACACACTTATGTGAATTGGATTTGTGTACATTCAATTAATTTTAGTCATTCTAGTGTGAAATATGTGTGGCCCTTCTTTATATTGTCATAAAAAATCTTGATTGATCAAAATAGCTATTATGGACTAATCATAACTTCTTGTTCACTTGTTAGACTCACAAAAGGAGGCTATGTTTGTTATTATTTCTTTGAATCAAGATAAATATAATGATAATAACCCATTTGAGTTTATAGATGTAAAAAAATTAAATATTTTTACCGTATATAAAAAAAAAGTGGTTCAAGAGAGAACCCTAGACTTTAAACATCCTCTATGATGATCTAACATAGAAAGGTTAATCAATTTGCCTAAATTTGGATATTTTGACGAATTTTTCATGATTTAACTAAGTATATATAATGAGGGTGTTATTAACTTGTCATAGGATGTTAAAATTCACATCAACACAACTACAATGACAAGAGTGATAGGACTTCCAAAAGTGGCCAATATCTCTTTCCATAAAATTGAAAGGCACTCCTAATTTATGGTCATGTTAAGTCCAACTATGTTAGGGTATATAAGGGTATTTTTATGACATCGATAACATAAATTCCATTGTGAATCTTGTTGGAATTTATTATGAATAGCTTTGTCAGATAATAGAGAGTAAAAAATAAACAACCAAAGGAGTCATTAATATTGCATATGAAATGATTCGTATGTAAAAAGACTTCAAATATCTATAATTTTTGGGTTTTAGAGGTTTGACATAAACATTCTAGTATCAATTTTTGATATTCATTATGTGTTTTGCATAATGGAAATTTCTTGAAGGCATCATAAATCTAAGCATCAGTTATTAAATGCCTACACAATAGTCTATAAACCTAATTTGGAACAAGGAAGGGTAATACTATGTAAAATTTGAAAATTTTAATACTGAGTGGTTTTAGGTAAAAAAATCATAGAATTTCACCCTAGAGTTCCCAATAATTTTATGTAGTATCTAGGATAATATGTGCAAGTAACATCACTTCTTAGTGCTACCCAAATTTGCATATTTAAGCTTACAAAGGCTCCTATCTCACTAATGTCATTATTTGTTTCAATGGTGGAAACAAAATTTAATTTATGATGGAATAAATCTCTCTCATTTATAGAGGTCTAACCTCTATGATCAACAACTCATAGAGTGGGCATACCAACACAACACTAGCCATCAATGCAAAAATAATCCCAACCTCAAGTTACATTATAAGAAACTTATGGCTTATCATAGGTTTAAAAAGTAAAAAAGAAGGAAACTAAGTGCAAAAAATCAACACCACCACCAAATAATATAACACATAGAATAAAATCCTAGATAGATGATTTATAGGTACATAAAAAATTTCACAATGTGATTTCTTAGAAATTGGAGTGGACGAACTACATGTATACTAGTCTTTGAATGATAATATGGGTAAAGATGTATATTGAGGAACTAAAAAAAAAAATCTTTTTTAAAATAATATGCATGTTCCAAGTATAAAATTAAGTGTGATAAGATCTATGTGTATACATAACTGCCCCTCTAAATCATTAATTATAGATATTGTCACATAAGAGGCTGAGTGCAAATTAAAAACTATCAAACTTTTTGGAATAGGTCCAACTATAGGGTCCATGCTTCCACAAGAAACCCTACTACAACTAGAGATCATAGGAGAAGCATTGGTAAGGAATAAGAGAACACATATAGAAATGAGAGTGTCTTACACAATCTCATAATACATGGTCCACTTCACCAATGTATATCCTACATAATAGCCTTCAACCTCATAGTCACCCAAAACTAATAAGGTTTTGAATTAGTTGAAAAAGAGACTTACACTTATGATATGAAAAAAAATGTAGCATATAAAAAGAAGATATCATGAAGTCTTACCAATTGTATTCTTTACAATAAGAAGAGGATATCATAGATAAATATTAGGTAGAGTTGGAGAGGTCAATCAAAGAAGAAGATGTTGTAATGCAAGAATGGGGTATAGTGCAAAAATGTAATGAGGAAGAAGAATAGAGTGTGGCTCAAAATTAAGCTTATACTTAGAGATGAAGGTAGAGGAAATATGAATCCAGATGAAAATCCTAATAAGAGGAATAGAAAATACAATATAAGGAATAAGAGAATAATAAGGCTAAGGAAGTATAGGATCAAAATAAATACATTGAAGGAGTGAAACTACAAAGGAAAAAGGATGAACAAACTATTGAAAAATGGAAATCAAAGGATGAGGAAATAAAGATAACAAATAAAGTGTAAGAAGGTGTATATTTGTATAATAAAAAGGAACAATATAATAAATAAGCATATGAGGCACAACATAAACAATCCTATAAGGAAACTAAATCAAAATCTTAGAAAAAAGCACATATACAAGAGGATCTAAAGAAGTAATATTAAGGGACAAAAGTGAAGTCTTAAAAATAAGCTACAAGGGAAATTACACTTAAAGTAGAGGAGAAGTAAAAAATAAAGTTTTCATGTGGAAAATTGGTGGGAACCCAAGATGGGCATTGTAGCAGTTATATCAGATCTCCAATATTTGGTTTTGGTATGTCCCAACCCCATTTATAAGGAAAATTTAATTTTAATTACCAATTGTACCAACCTAATGATAGTAAAAAAGGATGACATCTACCAAATTGGCCATTACTTTAGCTTTGTAGTAAGTCTCCTTAGATATCCTTAAGTTGCCTTTGTCTATACAACTTGAGGGAGTAGTCAAATTTCAATAGTATATTACACAAAAGGCCTCCTTGTTGGAATTAGATGATTCACAAGTCAAATAATAAAATTTAACACTCTAATATCATTTTAGTTAGTTTCAAAAAATAATTTATGATGCATTCCCTTCATCAATCCATCACATCATGAGAAACCAAGTTATGTTAGAGGAGAAGAAGATCACACTTATTATTACTCAACTAACTAATGACTAAAAATATATGTATAATCCCTTTAATTTACACTCATAGGTGTAAAATATTAATGTAAAATTTGAGATAATGAACAAGCTCTTGGAGGACTATGGATAGGTTTTGAATACTATGACACACTAAGCACAACATGGCACACAATTTTATGGATTGGAAGTAGTAGTTACAAAATGTGTGGGGTGATGTAAATGTGTAATACTATAAATGACAAATACAAATAAAAAATGTAAGACCAAGTAGCCACTGATAAGAAACTTAAGCTTACACTGAAATCATTAATGTACTTTTGAGATCTTGTTATGTGGTGATTATAGAGTTAGATAAATTAAATGCTATGAAACACATTTACATGGGTCGAAACACAACACTAAAAGAATTGAATGTAAGACATACTACATGGCATATAGTTGAAAATTTCAAATTTAAGAGCCTCCATTTAAAAAAATGAGGATGATGATATCAAACAACTCATGGCTTGCCAAATTATATTATGAATAGTTATGATTAGTTTTAGTGACATCCTACTGGATTGGAAAATATATTAAAATGACTTGTCCTTTATATAGTTATATTATTATGCTCATAAAAATACCTTAGTATATTATATTGGTATAGTTACAATAATAAATTCATCAATGAAAAGAATCTTGGTCTTCAGTCCCAACACAACAAGCACTTCTAGGAAAAGACTGAACAATTTTGACTTCATCAACAACACTTCCAACAATGGTTTCATCCTCTAGTTATCCCTCATATTCATAAATTATAATTAAAACACCTACGTCATAACCCTATTTATCTTCTTTAAAACATCTCATGTTGCCTCCTTCAACTTAGGTATGATGACACTATGCAATTTTGAAAAATTTGATGTGATTTTCCATAGGTAGATTAGATATGAGAAGTCAGTCTAGTTTGGTTAAAATACCATAAAGGGTGGACACATATTTATTCCAATCTATTTAAAACCCACAATGGTTGTATACTGATATGCTACTTAGTTTAAAACCCTAACAAGTGGATACATAGTGTGTAAGAGGTGAAAATTATTAACCAGTGACTCAATTGATAACTCAAACTCATATTTAGTCCAACCTTATTCCTATATATCATTTAGAGGTAGATGCCAAAATCATTTATATTATTTTCTCTTAGGATGAGACAACCTTTTAAGATATGGAAAGTATTGGAAATATATTAGAAGTATAAAATTGTAGAGTATTTATAGTTGGCATGTGTGTGTAGCACATAGTTTTGTAACACGTACATTCATTTTATCCTATTCCAATAAATTTTTGTAATCTTGACATCTAAATAGGGTGTAAGGTCTTGTTATATCTTGTAATGAAAGAGGGAATGTGAAGTCATTGATTCATGTAAAGAAGGTTATAAATACTACATTAATACATTGTAAAGGAGTATCACTTGTGATAGAGATCAATAGAGATTATGATATGGTTACCTCATGATTCTTAGTTTCTTTTATGTTGTGTTTTGGTTAATATATTACAATTTTCATTTATAATCTATCTATAAATTTATATACTAATATGAAAGAGTACCTATTTTTGGATTGATTATAGTTGTGATAATATGTACCAATTAATTGTAAGCATACCCAATTATTATAGAATATGCTTGTGGATGTTATAGTTTTTTGGATATCTATAACACATGAGATATCTCAAATTATCAATTTTTTATGGACTTCTAGGAACCTCTACTAGAAATGAGCCTCTTTCCCCAGCTAAATCCATCAATGTATTCGTAAACCTTCAGCTAGAGAACTTGATACATATCACCACATTAACATTGGTATGATCCTATAATTTGTTTATAGTCTTACACAAGTTGGGGACATTCTCTTGAAACAAGTAGAAAACTTATAAACTTTTCTATTGATTTTATCCTTTGTCCCAACTTTGATCATGATATTATGATTCGTAAATTTAAAAATTCCTATGATAAGGTGGCTAAACCCGTGATTCCAAATTCAATTATTATGATCTCAATCAGGGTTGTTCTCACCTTATAATCCATAAATACCCATTTCCAAACCATAAAACTAATACTACCTAACCTCCTACCTCCAATTTTATGGAAGATTGAGTTAACCTCACTATTATAATAATAATAAAAACATGGTCAACATGAACAAAATGAGGCATGTAGTATCTTGATTTTATTCTAATCCAAAATTTATCTATAATAATTTTCCAACTTATAAAATTGTTCAAGACACATATCCATCTCATTTTGTGGATGTTGAGTATACATAAATCACTACTAGCTTAACTTCTCTAACTACATCAACTAGTTAGATACAATCACCTTACCTAATAAATATCCAACTATAATGACCATATAAATCCATTTGCTAGCTCTATATAGTCATGTATTTATATTTCCTTTAAAACTAATTCATCAACCATCTCGATGTAGGAAATCTCTAGATCTCTTGTGCAACACATTCCATCAACCATCTCAATGTAGTCTATTTATTCTAACCAAAATAAATTAGTTAATATAAGATTGTACAATTATTTTTATATTCCATTTAATTGCACTTAAACCCATTCCTAAACTAATTTACTTAAACATTATGCACCTTTATCTTAGTATGATCGTACTCCCTTAAGATTTAATGAATTTAACCCCATTTTATAACTTTCTTGACTCTCCTTTCAAATTAATTTCCTAAAACTCATGAAGATTTACCCTCATAATCATAATCAATTAATCAAACTCTTATTTGAAATGAACATCCCTTGACCTCCACCTATGGGGGAAAAAACTACCTTGCTTGGGTTTTGAGGATAGTATCCTTCAACAGTGTGCAAAAAAATACATTCAAGTTGATGAAAATGTGGATGCCTATCTTTCATGTAAATTCCCTATTGTTTATATTATCCTTGAAAATATATTATTTCATGTAGATGATCCTCCTCTATTCCTTAGTGTCTAATTTTTTGACATTCAAATCAAGTGTGTTTTGATTGATTAAGGGCCATGTAATTGTGTTGCCTATCTTTATTTCATCAAAACTCTAGGATACTCTAAATGCAACCTTACATATACCCATAACACATGCCAAGGATATGATACAAGACAAATTCACACACTTAACTATGTTTAGATCCATATCATGGTCCCTATTATCATAGTTAGAATTAAGGTCATGATTTTTAACTTTTTATTATCTTATAATATTATACTCAATTGACCCTAAATTCATCACATGAGATTCATTACCTCTTTTGCATGCCAATGTGTAAAATTTCCCCACAATGATGCTATATATAGGATTCAAGGTGATACTAATCCTTGAAATTTTAAATAATTCCATGAATGTGACATTGTTTAGTTCCTAAATGTGAAACTTTTTCCTTATTATTTCCTTTCACAATTCTTAATGTCTCAATTATTCTATCAATTCTAATTTTGGATATAATGGACACCATAAACTTGTGGGAAACATAACACATAACCTTATATATTATGACAATGTTTATCCTAATTATATCACTCTTAATATCAAAACCTTAGATCTCCATTATAGTATTGGTGTCCAATTACGCTTTTATTTATGACCTTGTTCTTAGAAGAATACATTTGATGATTTTCCCAATTCAATATATATTAGTAAAAATTTAAGTTTCCAATCTCCCTTAATGTTAGGAACCTGTACCACTACTTCTCTTTACTTTGTTAGTATAATAATTGATATGGATGCATATGTTTTGTAATTCATCCCATGAGCATCTTGTTTTATCCCATATCATGGGAAGTAGTAGTTGGTTAGATTAGACTTAGTATATAAGTAAGTGTTGAGGCCAATAAAGGCATCCATAAATTAATTGTATTGAGTTTGCTCAAAGGAGTTTGCCCCCTCAAAGTGGCATGAAATCAATATAATAATTTTGGTAATTTTTTTAATTATATAAATATGTCATTTCATCCATTTTCATTACTTTTTTGTAGGAATATCCTCTCATCTAGTATTAGAGCGCTTTCTGAGGCCATAACTTTTTTCCTTCAAAAAGTCTTAAATCTATTTTTCTACATAATTTTAGTAATTTTTTAGAAAGTCTTAACTCTATTCTACTACATAATTCATTTAAGTGATTTTTTATATCACAATTATCTAATTTAGACTAAGGTAAAAACCTAACCACATAACTGTGGGAAGTGCTTGGGTGAAATCCCTAGAACTCATTATGAGTACCATAGGAACCATAAAGTATTTGGCCCATTGAGAGGACCTATCAATGAAATGGGTAATGGCCTCTTTTTGATTGAGTAGTTCCCATCCATAAGGAAAACCAAGAGCTATCTCAGAGGTAAATTTATGGCTAGAAATTTTTTGGAGAGCAGTACTCACTTAGACAACATTGGTGGCCAAAGTGATATCTTCAAACCCTTAGGTAGCCATTAAAACTTGGGGCCCATTTCTATCAATTTTATAATATTACCCATGTAGTATCATAAAAATTATTATATCAGATCTTCATAGATTATCAATAGACTTGTCATACCAATTTCAACATATTACCAACAAAGTATCAATAAATTTTTTTTTTCCATAGTTCTCTATCTATAGCACTATTGATCCTCCAAATTTATCTAGACACCTAAAATTCTATTCTCCACATTTTATTCCTTGAGGTATCATATCCTAATTCCACTCTTAATTCCCATAAATCTCAACTTTCCCTTTTTTTGGGTTTTGTCATAACTTTTGTTTTTGTCTATTTGCCTTGAAAATTTTCTATAGTGTTCATCTCCCTTTTTTGCTCCTTTTTCTCTCTTTGATAAATTTTCCATTTTTCTATTTTCTCTCTTGAAATTACCCTCACCTTCATCAATCATACTCCCACTATGCAAAAAAAATATTAAATGTATCTTTACCCCTTTTAAATTTTCCCAAATCATAAACTTGCCTTACTAAACATGTCTTAACTCTAGTTTTCATACCCATTACAAAAAAATATCTTATTTAGGTCATGGTAGTATCCTGAATAGTAGAAAAAAACATGGATGATGAAATTGCCACCCTCAAGACACACATCAAAGATTTTGATAAAAAATTCTTGGCCTTAGTCTTCAACATACCACCTTCAACAATAGATGACATCTAGACTCCTCTTTCAACACCATATTTTCTTATTCCAATAATTTTTGTGGGTTGAAGCTTGATTTTCCTTGATTCCATGTTGTAGATATGACTATATGGATCTATCTAGAATAATAATATGTTAGTATGCATAATAATTTTGATACCAACAAGGTTCTACTTGCATCCTTTCACTTAGAACAGCCATTTAATAATATCAATTTTATACCAAGGCTCATGATGAGCCAAGTTGGATTGATTTTTTCACCCTCATTTTGTAATGGTTTGGCCCTAGTACTTTTGATGACTTCATAGGAGCACTCACTAAACTTCACCAAATAGGAACTATGATAGAATATCAAACAAAATTTGAAAAATTATCCAATCACATAGAGGGATTGTTTGATGAATTCTTTAAAAGTTAATTTATCAGTGGAATGAAGGATGTAATTTGATTTAAGGTCAAAATGTTCCAGCCCAACATGATGATGGAAGCCCTTGGGTTGGATAAATTGGAAAAGGATAGGATCATAGCTCAGTAGTGATTCAAATCCAATTTTATCCATTAAAAAATACAACTCCACAATGATCTCAAACAATGCCAACCCAAAAAACCATTCCTATCAATAATTTGACTAAAGTAGAGATGCAAACCCATAGAGAAAAATGACTATGTTATAATTATAATGAAAAATTCACTCAGGGACATCAATGTGTCGAGAAAAATCTCTACCTATTGGATGTTGACTCTCTACCTAAAAATAAAGATGGGGAAGATGTTGAGGATATAATAGATGATCCAAAAGAAGCTCTATCAATTGTAGAACCTATTTCTCAGGAAGATCACCTAGAGTTCTCTCTCCATACCTTTGTATGAGTTACCATCCCACAAACCATATGAGTCAGGGGTTACTTTAATAAGTTCCCTCTCATAATACTCATTGATTTTGGTAGCACTCATAACCTCATTGACCCTTGGATCTCCAAATAGGTTGATTATTTTATCTATCCTTGCTCTAACTTTGAATTCGTGATTTACAATGGGGGCACATTACCTTGAAAATAAAAGTGTCATAATATGTGTATCTCTATTGGATATTATAACTTGTGCTCTAACATTTTTACCTTGCCCTTAGGTTGATGTGATGTTTTTTTGGGATCCCAATGGTTATGCATACTTTCACCCATCTTATGGGATTCTGTTAAACTTTGGATGTAGTTTTAAAACAATGGGTAAAAAAAATTTAAAAGTCTTACAACCAAGGTCCCTTAGCATAATCAATTCACATCACATCAAAAATATTGTAAATAATAATTTATATGATATCATTTCCCAATTCCATTCTATTCAAATGTAACCATCAATGGTCTCCACTCCTTATCTATGTACCATTTTGCATAGGTATGCACATGTCTTTTCCAAACTAGTGGGATTTTCACATTCATGGCTAAAGGACCACCATATTTAGTTACTTCCTGTAAACATTCTTCCCAACATTAAGCCCTATCACTATGAATTTTATTAAAATATTGAGATCAAGATGCTCATTTGAGACTTACTAAAGCAAGGCATTATTCACCCCAGTACTAGCTGATATTCTTCCCTGGTTCTCCTTATTTAAAAAAATATGGGTCATGGTACCTCTACATTAACTTTTGATCACTTAATCACATCACCATCAAGGATAAGTTCCTAATCCCTATTATTTATGAGCTTCATGGCACTCATTTTTTTCTCTAAGATGGATCTCCACTCTAGATATCACTAGATCTAGCTTTATGAGGATGATATCTCTATTACAAATTTTTTCATGCATGATGGCCATTATGATTTTTTGGTCATGCCCTTTGACCTCACTAATGCTCATTTAATATTAAAAATAATTATGAATAAAATATTCTAGCCCTACTTATGAAAATTCATTCTAGTCTTTTTTGATGACAAACTCATCTATAGTAAAACAGGGTTTGAGCATCTCCAACATTTATAGCTTGCACTACAAATTCTCTCTAACCATCATCTTTGTGAAAAATAGTCTAAGTGTGCTTTTTATCTAGGATGAAGAGGAGTATCTTAGGCATATTTTTTTAGCCCAAGGGGTTTGGGTGGATCCTAAAAAAATAGTTTCCATGACAAATTGGCCTCATCCTCAGACACTTAAGAGCCTCTATGGTTTATTGGGACTGACTAGATACTATCTTAAGTTTGTTAGGGATTATAAGAATATTTTAGTTCCACTGATAGCCATGTTGAAAAAATATTCTTTTACATAGACACAAGATTTTAAGTGTGCATTTGAAGAATTAAAACAAGCTATGTGTACTACAACTATTCTAGTTATGCTATATTTTTCCAATAGTTTCACTATTGAGAGTGATACGTGTGACAATGGAATTGGTGTTGTTATCCTCCAAGAAGGATGCCCCATTATGTTTACCAAAAAATCCCTTTTTGGGAATAATTTGGCACTCTCTATTTATGAGAAGGAAATGATGGCCATTTTACATGTCGTATATAAGTGGCAACCATACCTACTAGGGAATCATTTTTGAATCAAAACTGATCACTAGAGTCTAAAACATTTTCTATAACAATGGGTCTCCACCCCATCACAATAGAAATGGGTCAACAAAATCATGGGTTATGACTACGAGATCACTTACAAGAAGGGTAAGGACAATATTGTGGATGATGCTCTATCTCATACATTTGTGGACCAAACTTCCCTTTCACCTATTTTCATGCCTATTCCAAATTGGTTGGACATTGTACAACAAGGGTATATCAATGAATCCTCATTATCTCAAATGATACAATAGTTTTCCACTGATCCCTTTGGTAACACATTATTATTAGGATGGTGCTTCTCTATAATACAAGGGCTGTCTAATGCTTCCCTAGAGCACATATCTTTAACAAGTTATATTCTATGAAATTTATGGTTCTAAATCCATAAGGCACTCAAGGTTTCTCAAAGATTATGAGTGGGTAAGACATTACTTGTTTTGGAAGGGAATTAAAAAGATAATTCAATAGATGGTGGCTAAATGTGGTACTATCAATGCAACAAGGAAGAAATGACACTCATTATGGGTTTCTCAAACCTTTTTGCATCCCTACTAGGATTTGGATAGATCATTCTATGGATTTCATTGAGGGGCTTCCTAAATATGGAGGTAAAATAATGATCTTGGTTATGGTTGACCACCTCTCCAAATATAGTCATTTTTGTGCCCTTAGGTACCCCTATACTACCTCCACAATCACACAAATTTTCTTAGACCAAATTTTCCATCTTCATAGCATTCCTTCATCTATTGTCTTAGATTATGATGTAATCTTTACCAGCCATTTTTGGATAGAACTATTTTGATGCAACAACACCTAACTGAAGATGAGTTTTGGGTATCCTCCACAAATAAATGGTAAAATTTAAATTGTCAACAAAATGCTTTGAATTTTTTTTCATTTATTCACCTCATAATAACAACATTAGTGGTCAAAGTGGCTCCCCCTCACCTAATGGTAGTACAATACCTCCTACCACACTTCAACTAAAATGACTCCATATAAAGTAGTCTATGGTCAAGCACCACTAGTTTTTCTTTTGTATGCCCCTAATAGTTCATCATTTCAAGTGGTCAACACGATTCTTCAAACCCAGGATTAGATCCTCAGTACCCTATGGGACAATATTCATATGGTATAAAATCAAATGAAGCAACAGACTGATCAGAACCATTTTGAGAACATTTTTTAAGTAGGTGATATGGTATTTATCTACCTATAGCCATATAAATAATCCTCCCTAGAAATCAAAGGGCATCATAAGCTAGCTCCCAAGTTATATGGACCCTATAAGGTTCTCCAAAAGATTGGGTCATTTGTTTATAAGTTGGAGCTCCCACTTTCTTCTCAATTTCACTTAGTATTCCATGTCTCTTGTTTAAAAAATGTTATTGGCATAAATATCAGAGTGAAATATTTTACTAGAGCTTGATAATTAGGTATCCATCCTTCTTGAGCTAGAGGAAATCCTGGATAGGCTCACATTCTAACTTCACTTCCACTCTATCATAAAGGTTTTAATTCAATGGCATAGAATTTAACCAAAGGATGCCATATGGGAACCACTATTTCAAATTCATCACCAATTCCCACATCTGAAACTTTGAGGAAATTTTTTTTTCTAAGGAGGGTATGTTAAGAACCCATGCTACCAATTCTCTTTAATTTTTTATTATAATAATTGCTATGGATGCATGTGCCTTGTAAGTCATCATGTGAGCATTTTGTTTTATCCCACATTCATGGAAAGTAGTAGTTTATTTGATTAGACTTAGTATATAAGTGTTGAGGCTAATGAATGCATCCAAAAATTTATTGTATTTAACTTTATCAAAGGAGGTTACCCTCTCAAAGTTGCCTTTGATCAATATAATCATTTTGGTGCTTTTGTTAATTATATAAATCTATTATTTCATGTATTGTCATTAATTTATTGAATGAAGATCCTCTCACTTAACTGATAGAGTGGATGATTCCTTCTATATTGATCTTTATACATTGGATTATGATAATAGATACTCCATATATGACCCTTTATTAGCTAGTTACTCCAAAGATAAAGACATATAAATTATTAACTATTGATCTCCCTTAAAACATTCTTATGAGTCTAATTTACATTCACATAACATTAATTTAGTTGATGTTGTTCCTTTTATACCTGAAATGTCTTAAATTTTTATTGTTCAATTAATGTTCCTATTTCTATAACGAATTAGGTACCATCTTCAATAAGTACTACTCTAATCACTATTGATTCTCTTTAGAGTATACTACTTAATCATGCCATGATAGGACCATATTGATTTACCATATTTTATGATCCTTTAAGCATCCTCCCTCTTAATATTTTTTCCACACTATTCTCACATGCTCCAAGGTGGTATATTATAGACACTAATACAGAACCTATTTATGAATCTAGTCTTAGATGCTTTGATCATGATATATTTAATGTGGTATATAATACTTAGTGTATACCATATATAGTTAACACCCATATTCAGATACTCCTAGGCAAAAAAATTATTTTCATGGCATAACTACATATAACTAAACACACTTCCAAGTTGTTCGACAATACATTGATCCATTTCATCCTGAATCAACCTAACCTTGTAATGACTAGAAATTGATCCCTCCCAAAATATATTCAAATTATATCCCCAAGCATATGGATCCCTCCTATATTTGGCATTAGTGTACCACACACCATAAAACTAGATGTAGAGTACTTCAACATCATTTATATAGTTTTATAAGGCCTATGTCATCACCTTATTAGCAATGATCATAAGGTCACACTTAGATGAAGACTCAACCTTATATTCAACCTACAAATTCTCATATATCAGAGGATATTATCCACACACTAGTGTTATTTCTTCTCATTTACTATCTTTTATAGGAGGACTCATGCCATCCTCTTCCTTATTGTTGTATCAATCACAATTTCTCTATAGATGTCATATCCTTGATATTTCTCACATGAATCTCTATGAAGATATATGAGAGTATGATTAGAGATACATTTAAGCTATAACATGATTAAAATAATGCTATTGATGATGTATGTAGAGATATATATATATCAACATTTTTGAGTATATACACATATTATTTTTCACTTTTTTCATTTACTAACACTTTTTACTACAACAACCTATTAAGATTCAATCTCCCTAAGTGCACACCTTAAAGGGTGCACCTGAAAAAGGGTAGGCATGCTATTCATTATTTGTAAGAGATGTTTTTATCCATGTCATGATCATAAAATTGTCTATACATTTACCTCTAATGATGTCTTTATTATATCTTAAAACCTTGAAATATGGGTAAGTCTAAAATCTAGTATGACCCTCCCAAACCTAAATTTTTCATTATAAATCCTAGAGGTCCAAAACTACTTTCACACATTTTGAAAGTATATATTAAATATAACTTAAATTTTAAGAAACTAAATATCCATACATAAATTTTACCATCATTATACTATATTGGCTAGGTATATAAAGTCATATAGCATCGGTCAAGTTGATACCATTTTGTGTCACCTGACTCATTTTGAACTACATTGAGTTTGTCAATGGCATTGAATTAAATTTTGGGATGGATTAGAATAATTGACCATTATAAATACAAGTTACCCTTTCATTCAAATATATCATATACACTCAATTCACTATGGATTTGCTCATAATTCTTCCCTAATCTACATTTTGAGTAGATATTACTTACAATAATATCTTGAAGGAAGCTTGTCATGAGGAGTATATGGGATTCATTAAGAGGAGTCATTTTATCATAGATATTGAATCAACATTTGAAGTTTTCAAAACTATAAAAATATCTTGCAAAAACACCATTGGTCAAGTGGAAATTTAAGCTTGATGGATTCTTGATCAAGGTAAGTATATTCTATCCCAAGATTTTACATTTAGTAGATAGAACTACTTCTTTCATAGAAAATTAATGTGTGTTTGATCTAGTGGGATCCACATACACTCTAAGATATAAGTTATAAAATTATATATTGATCATTGGCATGATGTAAAGCTCATCAAGAAATTTTTGGTATAATTTTAATGGGTCAATTTTGAGCCCATATGTGCAAGATATCACATGTTGAAGTTTCCATATCAACAGGGCAAAATGTGACACAAGGTGATGTGGCATAATCATAACATGCCAAGTGGACCAATTGTATTACAATATGTGGTAATGAGATTTTGTGAGAAAAATAATTGGGTTTCAATATTTCATCTTTGACAGGAATATGTAGATGACATAAAAAGATAGGATAGTTATAGAGACCATAATTGATGGAGTCTGCTTTTATCTCGGAAGGGGACCCTACCTCTAATAGAGATATGGAGCATCCATCTAGTTAGATGTTAATAAGTGTCAAATTGTGAATGGTCCACATGGTGGGTCCTAAATCCACCACATAACTTGCCACCATTTCATTTCTCCATAGTCAAAAAAAATTGTTTAATGCTCAATGCCAGCTTGAGCCTGAGTTGAGGAGAAAAAACTTGAGTTGGGATACAAAACCCAAATTGAGGTGATCATATCCGAGTTGGAGTGACCCAACCTACCCCAAATGAAATGAGCTTAAGAATGGATGGGATTTTATTTACCTTGGATGCCAAATTAGCCCAACATGGTTTGATTTTTATATTTAACAATGAATGGGTCACATGATTAATAAGAATCCTAATTCAAGCCTGAGCATGAACAAACCAACCTAAATATCATGTCATGCCATAAGAAGGAGCCAAAATTGCTTCCACAAAGTATAACAAATGTTCCATGCCAAGATTGGTTCATGACATCATCAAACCTTCCAATGTTACCACTTACATAGAGAGCAAACTACCCCTACCAATGCTATCCAAGTCACCCTGATTAAATTGAGATTGATAATTAAAATTGAGCCCAACATAACTCATAGATCAAGCCAATCTAAATGTTGTATCCAATAAAAGGCTTATGACAACTACGAAGGTGGATTCCAAGTCTTTTGAAAGAATTAAATCATTCCAAACTCATGAATGTAGGACTTTGATTTGGATAAAGACCAAACCCCATGCCCACAGATTCAAATCATGGAATTTTGGGTAAAAATATAAGCACCCAACCAATTGGGACACGAGTTCAAGCACTATATAAAGTGCATGACTTTTTATTTAAACACAACCTTTCAACAGACTATGTAGAAGGTTGTAATAGACTAGTTTGCATAAATCTCAAGTTTTGGGAGACTTGGAGAGGTTTTTAGCTCTCGATTTGAACTAGGAAATTATCATAGAATCTGAGACGATTTCAATAGTATGTTGAAATTCCTATTTTTGGATCTATAAATCCATTTTATAAGTCCATTTTCAAGACTTTTTGGTGAGATTCCACAAGATTGCAAGATTGTATTGATGATAGTAAGGTGAAAGGTCTGTCCATGGGTTTCAAGACTTTTTGAAGGTTTGTTGCTGATTTTTATGTAGTATTAGAGTATATGTTTGACAATTGTGAGGATTTGGCCATGTACTCACTTTTCAAGGAAATGGATTGATTCATACTATAAGTGAACCCAGAGGCATAGGCATTTCCAAACTCCATTATCAAGTACTTGTCATGAGTTGATATTATTCATGCATTCTTTTTTTGTATTTTGATTAATTTTGTTTATTAATTTTAATAAATTAATAATTAGTCAAATATGACATATTAATATAAAATTTAGCACTTCGAGGTTTGAGATAAATATATATTAAAAGGTAAAATTTAGTTTCATTTCCTTGAGTATTTTTGGGAAATTATGTAATTTGATAAAAGTATTGAAGGTAAAATTTTGGCATGAAAATTAGTGCCATATTATAGATCCATGTCTAACCTTGTTTAATCTTTATCTACACTTATACCTGATATGGCTATAGGATTGTTTGAGCTATCCATATATCCATTTTAGGTATCTAAGGCCCCCATTTACATACAATAGCTTATTACCCATTTTGGTATGTTTTAAACCCTTTTCCATTACATAAATTACTTATTTCTAATAAAAAAATTCTTTCAAATATAGATATAATTAGAGATACATCATTGTATTATTTAACTAAAGGATATAGAATCTTTTCCTTGGATTGTGTCTTGTAGGTATTCCTCTTTCTAGGTTTTCATATCCATTTGGTCATATCCCAAATCATTAAGTATCATTGGGTCATCTTTGATTAATCTTCTTTGGATCTATATATTTAGAGATAGGATAACTATAGGTTGATCCCAACCCATTGCATATAGTGAGAAACTCTATGTGGCATTTAATATTATTCTTCAGATTGTCACATGATCGGTTTTTAAATTTACATTCCATTTTACCATTTTTGAGCCCTATATATATATATATATATATATATATATATATATATATATATATATATATATATTTCTTATATAATTATTCTCCTTCATTTTAACACTTTATTTTTCAACATTCAATTTACATTTATGATGTTTTTTTTACACCATTGTTTCATTGTTGATCTATTTGTACTTAATTTCAGCCTTTATTTATATATTAGAACTTAATTAATTTATTTAGGTTACATTTATTATTCTTTGCATTTTTATTCCCCTATTTTTTAGATTACCATTTCTTTTCCCCTTCTTTTTGGATTATTATTGCTTTCATTAGTGCTTGTTCTAGATCCTTCATAGTTTTGTAAAGCTTCCTAGAAATATGACTATCATAGCATATCTTAATCCCTTTTGGAGAATTATTATCCCTCATTATTGTCATATATGAGCATATTAATAATTATATCACTTATTACATGGATGGATATTTAATTATACCAATAGTTCCCTTATTTCCTTTCATTTGAGTCACACATAGGCCAATTTTGAGATTACACATTTACATGTGGGAAAGTCTAAGCATCTTTAGACACCTTGGTATTTAGGTCCTTCCATCTAGTGTCCAAATGTAAGTTATATCATGTTAGTTACCAATATCATTCATGGTTGACTCTCTAAATCTTTATAGAGGATTATTATACAGATAAAATAGAGTTAAAATCCATATCATAAGAAAATATAATGATTCAAAGGTAAAAATAATATTAAAATGTAGATCAAACCAAAATATGTGATCTATTTATAACACATCTTATTCTAGTTTAATATCAAACTCCATAATTGGCCTTATGATAGATCTGAGGTCCATTATGGTATGGTAGGCCAGTAGATTAGGATAAGAGGTCTCATCATTTCATATTATATAGTGCCACCTACTATCTAGGAACATATTTTTGGAAGGTAGGAACATTTAATTTTTCATTCATGGGATGACATGTCTTTCACTTGTTATCCCAAGATTTATGTTCACTAATCAGAGTGTCTTAGGTCCTTGATGGCTAATAGTTCTTAACACTTGATTACTTGTTTCAAGTGTTTCATTTCTACTAAGGATTTACATATCAAATATATGTCACCTCACACTTATTATTTAGATAATATTACCCTTGATATTACTCTTTATGATTATTATTTTTATCTAATCATGCCCCTAATCACACTTCTTACTTAAAATTCATGGCTTTAACTTTTTATTTACATTGTAATACCTCTAATAGGAACATATTTTCCTCATAGATGACTCAACAAATTATCTTTTTACACCATATCATTTTCATTTTTTTAATGTCATTAGGTGGACATACTCTCCTTCAATACACTCTATCACAAGAATGAAAGATTAAGTTGTCATTCTATAGAACTTCCTATTTTTTTCATTCAACCATGTTTGAGTTGACATGTTTGTATTACATTTTAGGTCATATTTATTTACATATCCTTGTTTGAATATTTTTCATTGACTGATATTTTATTTTATTATGTATCAATTTAAACTTATATTACATATACATACAATGTGTCACACACCTTTGTGGTGTTTTTTACATTCATTTCATCATTTACATTTATGTGATTTTAGATTTTAAATCTATTTTTATTTATCTTTTTTGCATTATTTTTTTATTTTTAACAATGAATTTACTCACATTTTATATAAAATAATAACACATACATCATTCACTTTATCCATATCATAATAAATCATAAAAAAATGTGCTACAAATAGATTATATCCATATAATATAACCATAAAATGAGTTATGCAAACAAATTCTTTCTCCACATATAAAATGTCTCACATTTTATACATCAAGTTAAAAAATGATACAATATAATACAAAATCATATCTAAGGCTAAGGTCCACTATGACCATATAGTGGAGGACATGTTATAATCATCATATAATTTGGATTAGACTATCCTCTCTATAGACACCTATGAAGTGTATACATATGTGATTACAACCCTTCTATTTTCCCTTGTAAAATTGGCCACATATGCATATACTATCCCCAACAACCCTATTGTAGCTATATGTATGGCTCTATCATGAACCACTACCTATACTTTCAAAATATCTCCTTAAATGACTCCAAACAGTAGCAAAGCTTGAACCCTATCTGGTTCCCATCTACATATCTCTCATTTTACCTCCCAAAATAATATCAACCAATCAAAATATGACAAAGCATAAGGTTCCATATCATTTATCATATATTTATTATCCTATTATGAAAGCACATCATATAAGATATCATGATAAGCAGTCTTCACTATGGCACTCAACCATGTGTCCTCTACCATAGCATCTAAAAATGCAAACCAAAATTACATTAGATCTCATATATATACAAATATCTTAATAACATACATATATCACTAATAACTATCATGTATCTCTATCTTCTAGAAAATGCAAGTAATAAAAACTATAATTTACTCACCCATAGTGGTACCATCTTCTTGGAAACCTATCACCTCTAGATGTTATGACTCTAAGGTTGCAAAAAACCCATAAATTAATCTAGTTAAATGATATGATAATATCATGACCTATAATATACTCACTACATGATCATCCAACTAGGTGTTGGTTATGCAACAATATCATCTTGGTGATGTGGTTGTGGATGTGGTATTTTTTACTCCTTAGTATTGTATCTATCACCATATCATTGATATAGGATGATGAGACTATATCATGGTTACCTTTGTAGTTACCCACGTATCACCTACACTATAGTACTCCCTCAAATGATAGGCTCAAAATGATGGGACCAAAAGAAAAGATATTGGGTGGTGAAAACTAAATTGACTAAGTACATAATCAAATGGAGGAACTACCCACCAATGGTAGTTAATGTTAATCATCTATTTTTCCCACATCTATATAGTGGTTAGCTAATATGGCATCACATCCATAGTCACTTATTATGGCTGCTAGATAATATAATCATCTCACATTATTTTTAATGCAAACATGTGTGAAATGGTCCTGACTACATGATCATGTTTCAACATCCACACTCACATGAGGGTTTCATAACATGGGGAAACCCAACCAATCTATAGTTCACTAGATTATCATAAATTAAACTCCCAAAAATAGAAAAATTATGCATCATCTACTATCTTCTAGTTAAAATACCATAAAATTTGTGCACTAACATCACCCAAAAATAAAACTTAATTTGTATAATGCTCCCTACTCTAGCATAGAGTGACACAATCTTATAATATACAATGAAACTCTCCCATAAGGCTTATGACAAATCATGAGTTGTCACAACTCTATTAACACCATATAGATATATATAATGATTGATATATACACATAAAATAATATTATGACCAACCTTCATTAGTCAAACATCTTAAACTTATATCCCATAATGTTATGTCTCTCCTTTCATCATCTAAATCTTAGGTATCAAACATTAATGATGTACCCATGATCAACAAACCCAAAATGGCATGGATATTCCTCCAAGATTATGGACACATCAATAGTGTTACCATACACCACACATCATAAGGTATCCATAAATCTATCCCATTCTCTAAAAAACATGGCCACTAGCTCAATACTCAATGGAAACTAGTGCATCTTCATGATCTTTCCAAACTTGAGTACAATCAGTTTTACCTGATCCACTATAGATAATATATCCAATAGATATAGTAACCATATAACATTTAATAATATCCATAGCCTCTAATGTCACTAAAAAATGCCAAATAATAAAGTTCAAATTATTCCTTTATCTAAAATCTAGAAAAAATACTTCAATATAATATAAAACATAAAAATTATTTTTTATTCAAATTAAATAATTCATTAACCATGTATACTACATTGACCATTCCTTACTATTTTATACTACGTATGCCATGTATACTACTACATAAAATAGCTTGTTTTCTACACTATATTAGCCAAGCCTTACTATGGCAACCTCCTATAAATTATATTACATAAAGAATGATATATGTCATCTACCATTTTAAAAAATAATTGTAAGCCATTAACAACCTTTTGAACTACATCAAATTCACTATTTATTTCATCGCATCGACCATGCAATATGAAATCAACTATATTGATGATTTTATTGTTACATCAATCATGCCATATGATATTAACTAACATAATGTTCATTTACATTACCTAATTCCTATAGTATCAATCATGATTTTTCCCTACTATTTTTTAGTTGTGTCAACCTATTTGATACCATTTAAGAAACATAGTAAATTTTCCCTTGGCCTTAATAAGTAACCTTAGCCTAATTTTTTACCTTTTTTCACCTACCTATTACCTAATTTATTCTCTATTCTAATCGTATACTTGTTGGGTAAAATTAAATTACGATAATTTCCCTAACACTTACTTTTCCTAATTTAGTTTATTTTAATTTCAAAAAATGCTTAAAATAAATAATTAATGCACCCAATGCTTGTATGGTTATGGATGTGACAATGATGTGTCAACTGTCTTATCCACCTCCTCATCTATAGGCCATCATATTTATAATTTATAAATTTAGATATATAAATCTTTAGTTTCTAAGAATATAAAATGTGAAAATTAATATATTTTGATCCATTTAGAGTCAAAATTTTAACCTTTAGTTATTCACATAGAGATTTAATATTTCACACATATTTATTTTAATAGGTCCTTTTCATGAACTTAAATAATCTTTATAATATTGGTGAGATATATAATTTCTTAGTGCTAACAAAATATTTATATACTTTTTTTTTGCATTTTCATCTTATTTTTTAGGTTTGCCTATTGTTCTTCACATTGTGCACCTTTCATCAATTCATACACACTTAATTTGTTTCCATGATAATAAGGTAAGTGAAGGTATATTTTTAAAATTTATTTACGTTAATTTATTTTACAATTTTTGGTGCATTACAGTTAGGTAAATTATTATGTTTTTATATTATTTCCAAAATCATCATCCCAAGTTACACTATTGTGACATGTGATGAGCTTTAAGTGAGGCATTTTTATACATAATAATTTTAAGTTTTATTATTTATTGACACTTTGTATTACATAAACTTATCAAGTTTCAATATCCCTGAGTGCATGCCTTAAAGGGTATATTGGGAAAGGGGTGGGTATTCATTTGGCTCTTTGTGAAATATATTTGTGTTTATCTCTCATTCCTATATCCATTCTATATTCCTCATATTGATTCCCCAAGTTATATCTTATTTTACACATTAATCATATTAGGACCTATGTTTCCTACTACATTAGCCCAATCTAATGTAGTTTTATCTAACACCTTTCCCTTCCTAACTAAATCAACATAATCAATGTAATTTTTAATGTGTTAGCATAACATTTTAAACTATATCAGGTTTGTTGACATAATTTTAGGTTTATTAGCTCATTTCAAACTACATCGAGCTAGCCAATGGTGTTAGCTTAACTTTTAGGATGGATTAGGATTATTAACTTCTATAAATATAAGTTACCATTTTAATAAAATAGGGATATATTAATTCTAATTTTTATTTCTCACATGTATTCCATAGATCTATATTTGGAGGAGTTATTGTTTAATATTTCATCTTGTATAGTATTGGATGCATTAAGAGGAGTCCTTATATCCTAGAGCTTCATTAAACAATTGATATCCTTACAAACACAATAATATCTTATAAAAACCCATTGAACAAGGGGTATATTAAGGATCAATAGGTCATATTCAAAGTAAGTATATTATAACCCTAAATGTTTCATTTAGAAGATATAAATTACATAATTATTTGGATAATGAATATATATTTCATTGCTTAAGCTTTATCTACACTTATACTTAGTATGGTTATAATATTGTTTGAACATTCCATCTATCCATTTTATCTATCCTAGGCCCTCACTTTCATACTGTGTCTCCTTATCCATTTTGATATGTTTCTAACCCTCCCCCTTACATTGTTTATTTTAATATCATATTAGTCATGAAATAAATATCTAGCTTTAGATATTTCATTGTGTATTGGCCTAAATTATTTGGATCTCTTTCATATGACACTATGTTATACATTATCATATTGATAGGTTTACATATCCATTTGGTCAAATCATTAATCATTAAGTATAAGTAGGATATACTTGACTAACTTTATTTGAGTCTGGATCTTTTAATATAGGATAGTTGTAGACCTATCCTATCACATTTCATACACTTTATGTTACACCTTGATTTTTATATATAATTTTTCACCTATTAATTTATGGATTTTAAGCTTATTTATTTGATAATTATTATTTTGATAAGATAAATTTTATATACTAGTGTATGTCTAGTTATATTTGCTTATTTGCATGATCATTAACTTGTTGATTTAGTTGTACTTTTATATTATGTACATGATGATCATGATTATTTAGTTAATTACAATAGTATATTATGGATTTTATCTTGATCATAACTAACTATATTTTCTATTATTAGCTGGATGTATAATAGAGTCCATCCCTCAGACAATGATGAAGGGAGAGCATTATCAAATAGGGTGGAGTAGATGGAGGCATTAGGGGATGATATAATGAAAAATAAGAACCCTACACACACCACAAATAATATAATATGTATTTAATCATTATTTGATTTAAATAGCTTATAGTTGCTATTAGTTTTCATTATGGTTTCTACATTTGAATATGGCTATGTGTTTACATTGTAAGGTTGAAACTTTTATATGTTGCCTTACTTAGCTTATTTCATGTGATTATGTTTCTTGAATGAGTATAAGATGTAAATAGTGTCTTATTTAAAAAATACACTGCTTCAAATGAAAAAGAGGACTTTTTTTCATTGTGTGTTATATTTTTATTAAAAGGACTAAGTTAGAAAGTATGGGTTAAATTTGAATTTGGAATGATCCTTATGTTTAGTAAATGTGATAATGTTTAAATAATAATTTTGCTAGAAGTCAATATTAATAATTATAATGTTTAAATGGTTTTTATAAATAAATTTTAATGTTCATTAAGCTTAAAAGGATTATTATTACTATGAAGGCTAATGAATTAGGGTTAAGTGGTGTGACTTGAGTTCTTTATGCCATCATGAAAAAAAAAAAAAAAAACACTTTATTTTTGGGTTTCATGCACTTTTATTTGTTGAGCTCATTATGAGTACATGGAGTTTTGGAAATGATAGTGGATTTTTTTTTAGAATGAAATTAGCATGTATGCAGATAAAAGGGAGAGGAAGTTATGCATAGGGGTTACATGGTAGAGAGTAAGAAGGCAAAGGGTTCGATCAAGATTGGAGAAGGGCATTAACAATTTGGCATAATTGTGATCTCACATACCATGTAGGGATTTGTTGATTAAATTTGTAGATGTATTATATTAATTAATTAAAAAACTTTGGTAAATAATTTTAGGGTTCTTATTTTTCATTATTGTGAAAGTGTAGAAAACTAGGGTTATATACTTGTCATTGTGCATGGCTTGGACATCCATAGAGACAAGTATATGACTCGAGAAACCCTAGTTAAAAATGACTATATTTAATAAACTCCTTGAAAATAAAATTCATTATGTTTTAATGTATAAATTTATGGGTAGTATACAAAGACTAGTGGAATGGATTAGTCATGAACGTGATGTGTAAACATAACTAGAAGATTTTTTGAAGGTATAAAAACCCTGCCATGGATGTTTAGGGTAAAATCATGAGTAAATAGATTTATTAATTTGAGTTTTATTGTAAATCTATCTTAAATTTAAGTTCAATATTTAAGCTATAGTAATGAATCATTTTATTCATTATACACATATATATTGGACTATATTTATGTTTAAAACAAGTCAATATTTTGTAATGAATAACCCAAGTAGGGCACGATTAGATATAAAGGGTTAAAATCAAAATTTAAAAACTAATTTCAAGTCATTAGTTTCTTCATACATAGGTATTGTTTTATTTTTATGTTAAATTAGGTCAAATTTTGTAAAGAATAACCTAGACTAGGGCAAGACTATGTGTTATATTAATTTGATATGAAAACAAAATATATGGTATTAAGTAATTTTAAAAGATTAGCTATGATTTGTAAATACTTGTAAGTTTATTCAGTTGAAATAATCCCATTATAAATAGAATAATAAGATGACTAGTTTAATTTCATGTTATGAAATTTTATTAAGTAATGTTCATCTTGTTGTATAAATATACATAGGTATATACATGTTTAATATGGGACATGGATGAGTTTTCAATGAATTATTGACATGGATTCTCTCTCTCTTAATACACACACACACACACACACACACACACACACACACACACACACACACACACACACACACACACACACACACACACACACACACACACACAGATAACATGTATATGGTTCTTTAAATTACATATATAATTGTGTTATAATGTGTATGAACCATAAGGAAAAATGTAAATGGAACGGTGAGTGACCTCATGATATTATTATATTTGTTTGGTAAACATATTAAGCTTGTGTATACATTAGATAAGTTTGTGGTTCTTCTATTTACATATAAGATTGAATTTTATATTGTATTTGAATCATAAGGAAGTTGGATGTATGACTATTAGTCAACTAACTATTCACTATAGATATATTATAGAGTTTTCATTTTAGTGAGAATGAGAAAATAGATAAAATCTTTAGTTATATTAAGGAGTTTCATTTTTAGTGAAAAAATGAAACTAGATAAAACCTACAATAAATATTATTGTTATGTAAATCTGATATAAATAATTACATTTATATTATGTGAATATGAGTTGACCTCATGAAAAATGTATAACTATAAATTTTTATACTTGCCTATATATTCAACTATGTTTTTATATGTATAGTTGGTTGTGTCTATACTAGACTAAATGCATTTTGAAATATCAAATTAAGAGTTGTTGGTTTTATGGATTTTAAATGAATCTATATAAATAAGTTTTATTCTTATTTAGATATTTGAAAAGAATTGAATTTAGTAATATAGTGAAAAATCAAATATGCATGTGTGTGTGTGTGTGATACTCGGGTATCATGACAAATTATTATTCTTATATGAGTATACCATAAAAACATATGCATATTCTATTTGTCAAATAAATACATTATATGTAAAATTAAATATGTATTAATGAATTTATTTACTTGATTTATCAATACTAAACTTAGAATTGAATTTAATGAATTTTGGAAACTTATAAATGTGTAGTATTGCATAATTTTAGATCATTCCATCTAGCATTGACTAGTTTATGAATACTTTAGTTATGAAGTTAAGAAAAATGAAAGAAATGTGAATTTAGATGAGAATAAAAATTGAATCATATTAAATAATTTTATATGGATAAATAACATTAAAATAAAAGTTGCATGTAAATACTTTAGTAAACTTGAGGTATGATGCATAGTTTTATCCAAATGGTATGACTATTTTGAATTCTATTTATATGTCTTATATTATGATTAAAATAAATTGGATGTTTGGAACTATTTAATTGCATTTGATAGATTGAATGTATGTCTTTGAGACTTTGTTGTTTTATCACATAATGTCATTTCTACTAAATAAAAACTCATTTTTAAATATTTTGGTTTTTGTTGGGGATCAACCAACAATTTGATTACGCTTATGAAAGCAATAAACCATGGAATTAAATCAGATAGATAAGTAACTAGAATGATAAATAGCAAAAAATAAGAGATACAAGAAACCACCCTGAAAACTTGTATTAAACTCCTTACAGAAGGAATACAATTGAAGAAAATTCTTTCTTCCACACCTCTTTCAGATGTATAGATCTCTCTCTAGATCTCTTTCCCTTAAGAGCTCTCTCTCTCAAGTAAAATCAACTCCAACAACTTGGATTGATTCACCTATACAATTTTGTACTATTCAACAACATTCACATACACTACAATAAGCTAAGAAGATCTAATTCTACATATAGAATTAGGAAACTTGAGCATGCATTTACAACCAAAAGTTAAGCCTCTTGAACAAGGGCTCTAAAAATAGTCTTACTAATAATAGAGATGCGGGCTTAAGACTATGACTTAATCTCATCATGCAAACACTCGGTTCTATCCTCGAAAATAGCTCTCTGGATGCACAGGTAACTGACGCCGTTTCCTGCCTGCTTGCTTGTGACCGACGTCAGCTGATCCCTGTCGATGTTGGCATCTCTTCAACTACACCTGACTGATGTCGATTGCTCTTGACCGATGCCAGTGACTGTGTAGCTATTGCAACTCTGTAATCCACTCCTTGGTAAAGCTTTTAGGCTCCACACCTTAACAATCTCCCACTTGGAGATAAACAGCTGCACCAGTACCTGTACAGCAACATCTTCTAGCTCCTCCATCTTCAACTCAATCATGAACACCAATAGAAGTTGAATGAAGATTCAACTTCTCCTTTGTAATCGGATTGGTTAACATATCAGCAGGATTCTTATCTGTATGGATCTTCTCCAGCTTCAACTCACCATCCTCCAATACCTATCTTATGAAGTGGTACCTAAGCTGTATATGCTTTGTTCTTGAATGAATGGCTGAATTCTTAGCCAAATGAATGGCACTCTGACTATCACTGTATAGTCTGCAACTCTCTTACTCCTTTCCAAGCTCTTCCATGAACCGTGCCATCCATATAATCTCTTTGCTAGCCTCTGTGGATGTAATATACTCTGCTTCTGTAGTTGACAAGGCAACAACCTTCTACAACTTTGATATCTAGCTAACCGCCGTTCCACCTACAGTGAAAACATATCCTGTGGTGCTCCTCCTACCATCCAGATCACCTGCCATATCTAAATATACATAACCATGTAGAGAAGTATCTAAACCTCCATAGCACAAATGCTTACTGCTGGTTCCTCTCAGATATCTAAGGATCCACTGAACTGCTTTCCAGTGTTTCTTTCCTGGATTGGCCATGTACTTACTTACAACTCCCACTGCTTGGGCAATATCCAGTCTAGTACACACCATTGCATACATTAAACTCCCTATTGTGGAAGAATATGGAACTTTACTCATGTACTCTACCTCATCATATGAATTAGGACATTGTTCTTTACTCAACTTAAAATGTCCAGCCAAAGGTGTGATTATCGGTTTTGCATCCTACATATTGAACCATTTCAACACCTTGTCCACATAATCCTCTTGAGACAAAATCAACCTGTGATTTTTCTTGTCTCTCTTAATGCTCATGCCAAGGATTTTCTTTGTTGCTCCCAAATTGTTCATGGCAAATGTTTGAGCTAATTTCACCTTAAGCTCAGACATATCTTACATGTGTGATCCTGTAACTATCATATCATCTACATACAACAAAAAAATAATATATCTACCATTATCCAATCTCTTAAAATACACACAATGGTCAGATTGACACCTACTATAGCCATGCTCAGTCATAAACCTGTCAAATTTCAAATACCACTGTCTAGGAGCTTGCTTGAGGCCATACAAGCTTTTCTTCAATCTTCACACTAACTTCTCCTTACCTTTGACCTCAAATCCTTCTGGCTGTTCCATATATATTTCCTCATCCAAATGTCCACAAAGAAATGATGTCTTAACATCAAGATACTCAAGATGCAAATCCTCAATAGCAACTAAAGACAATATAGTCTATATAGAAGTCATTTTAACAACAGGAGAAAAAATCTCACCAAAATCAATACCTAGCTTTTGTGCAAATCCTTTCACTACCAACCTGGCCTTATATCTCATCTGTCCATTCTCACCTTCCTTCAACCTGTAGGTCCATCTGTTCTTTAGTGTCCTCTTACCAGCTGGTAACTCAACCAAATCCCATGTTTGGTTCTCTTTCAAGGACTCCATCTCCTCAACCATGCCATGCTCCCACTGACTCTTGGACTCCACCTATAATGCTTCTTCAAAACTCTCTCATTCTCCACCATCAGTTAGCAATAAATAGAATAATGAAGGAGAATATCTAATTAGAGGCTTACTTACCCTTTCTGACCTCCTAATGGGCGTCTGAGACTCATCCACAATGCGCTATCCACCCAAATTCTCTGACAGTGACTGACCTCAGTCACTTCCAGGCCTGTTACTAACTGACGCTGGTTCTGCCTGGCTGACGTCGGTGCCTGTCCTGTCGACATCGGTCCCTGTATTGCCGACATCGGTTTCTATTCTGTCGACGTCGGTTTATACCTTACTGATGTCAGTCTCTGTGTTTTCCTGTAAGTGATTATTTCTTCTTCTCGCGAGCTCATTTTGGATTGTCACCTCGACCAATTCTCCATTGCTCTGCCTAGATTGATTCAACTTCTTTAGTTGATCACTATACATCACTTTTTCATTGAAAACAACATCACGGCTCCTAATTACCTTGTTAGTTCCTAGATTCCAAAATCTAAAACCAAAATCATCTGAGCCATAGCTAATAAATGTGCACCTCATAGACTTAGCATCTAACTTCTTTCTATTTTCCTTATCAACGTGCACAAAGGCTTCACAACCAAAAACTTTGAGAAAAGAGAGATCTACCTTTTTACCTATCCATGCCTCTTCTAGAATTCTACCATCCAGAGCTGTAGAGGGTCCTCTGTTAATCAAGTACACTGCAGTGTCAACAGCTTCTGCCCAAAACTCTAAGGGCAAGCCAGCATGCAATCTCATACATCTTATATGCTCCATGATTGTTCTATTCATCCTTTCATCAATTCCATTCTATTGAGGTGTTCTTGAAACCATCCTTTGCCTATGGATTCCATGTATATAACAATACCAGTTGAACTTATAGCTGTAGAACTCACCACCATTGTCAGATCTCAGGCACTTCAATCTTTTGCCTGTTTCATTCTCAACCATAGCTTTCCAAATCTTAAAAGTCTCAAATACATCAGATTTCTTCTTAATACAATAGATCCATACCTTTCTTGTAGCGTCATCTATGAATGTAACATAGTACTGTGATCCTCCAATAGAAACAACTTGAGCCGGTCCCCACACATCTGTGTGAACAAGCTACAACTTATGCTTCTTCTTTGTTGACCCAGTCTTGAGAAAACTCACTCTCTTCTATTTTCCAAAAACATAGTGCTCACAAAAATCCAGATCTATGCTTTTCAAATTTGAAAGCTTACCTTTAAACTTAAGAATTGACGTCCCCTTCTCACTCATGTGGCCAAGCCTTGAGTGCCACAATTTTGCATCCATATCTGAAGTAGATAATACAGAAGGAAAATTGTTAGTAACACAATTACATAAATAGAGAGTACCTACTCTCTTACCTCTGGCCATAACAAGTGCACCCTTGGTCACCTTCCAAGATTATGCTGTGAGAGTTAATGTACAACCCTCATCCCCTAAATTTCTTGCAAAAATCAAATTCCTCTTCAAGCTAGGAACATGCATAACATCTCTCAACACCCATGTGTTGCCATTCTGCATTTTCAGCTACACTTTACCTTTGCCAATAATTTTACAAGGCTCATCATCCCCTAAATACACTATTCCAAAATCTCCATGGATATAGTCACTAAAATATTCTCTATTAGGGGTAGCATGAAAAGATGCACCAGAATCTAAAACCCAAGATTCTATATTATTATGCAAAGAGAATATTAAAGCATCTTGTGCAATACCTGCAACCTTTGCTTCTTCTTTTCCTTTGTGCCAATTGTCCTCCTTAGGCTTTGACCAGCAATCTCTACTTATGTGCCCCATCTTTCCACAATTCTAGCATTGTGGCTTCCTGCCATTTCTGGATTTGGATCTACCTCTCACCTTAGACTTAGATCTTGATCTCCCTTTCTTGCTCTTCTTTTTTTTCCTTCCCCTGCTTTCAAAACTTAAAGCATTCCCTAATGTTTTCTCTGTGATTTTCCTACGAATTTTCTCATTCAAGATAACACTAACAACATCCTCTACTTTTAAAATATTTGAAGCAGATGCAGTATTACTAACTGCCATTACCAAGCTATGCCAGCTTTCAGGGAAAGAACATAGTATTAAAAGAGCTTTAATTTCATCATCAAACACAATATTGATTGAACTTAATTGATTTACAATTCCATGGAAATCATTCAGGTGATTAGATATAGATCCACCTTCTTGCATACGCAAATTAAATAACTGCTTCATAAGATATACCTTATTATAAGTTGAGAGTTTTTCATACAAATTTGCTAAGGTAGTCATCAACTCTACCATTGTCTTTGCCTGTGATAAATTAGATATCATAGTAGATGCTAGACTTAGTCTTATAGACCCTAGAGCCTTTCTATCAAGAACTTCCCATTCTTCATCATCCATGTCTATGGGCTTCTTTGCAATCCCACCTAATGGTAAGTATAGATCTTTCTGATAAAGATAATCCCCTATCTGCATTCTCCAATGTTGATAATTTTTGCCATTGAACTTCTCCATTCTCAGTTTACTTTCTTCTGCCATTGCTTCTCCCACTCAAATAGAAATCCCTATAGAAACCCCTATGAGTAACCTGTAATCAATACACACTACACAGATCTGAACCACCTGTTAGTGAACCAGAGCTCTGATACCACTTAATGGATATCAAGCTCTAAACCTACAACCAAGGCTCTGATACCACTTGTTGGTATCAATCTCTAAAACCTGTAACCAAGCTCTGATACCACTTGTTGGGGATCAACCAACAATTTGATTACGCTTATGAAAGCAATAAACCATAGAATTAAATAAAATAGATAAGTAACTAGAATGATAAATAGAAAAAAATAAGAGATACAAGAAACCACCCTGAAAACTTGTATTAAACTCTTTACAGAAGGAATACAATTAAAGAAACTTCTTTCTTCCACAACTCTTTCAGATATACAGATCTCTCTCTAGATCTCTTTCCCTCAAGAGCTCTCTCTCTCAAGTACAATCAACTCCAACAACCTGGATTGATTCACCTATATAATTCTGTACTGTTTAACAACATTCACATACACTACAATAAGCTAAGAAGATCTAATTCTACATATAGAATTAGGAAACTTGAGCATGCATTTACAACCAATAGTTAAGCCTCTTGAACAAGGGCTCTGAAAATAGTCTTACTAATAATAGAGACGTGGACTTAAGACTATGACTTTAACTCAGCATGCAAACACTTAGTTCTGTCCTCAAAAATAGCTCTCTAGACACATAGGTAACCAACGCTAGTTCCTTCTTGCTTGCCTATGACCAACGTCGGTCGATCCCTGCCGATGCCAGTGTCTCTTCATCTGCACCTGACCGACGTCAGTCACTCCTGACCAATGCCAGTGACTATGTAACTGCTGCAACTCTGCAATCCACTCCTTGGTGAAGCTTTTAGGCTCCACACCTTAACAGTTTTAATATTTAAGTATATGAACCAATTTGGTATTAATGACCCTAAATATGTGAGTGTGATATATTACACTTAATTAGTATCACTAATACATAGAGATATTGTAATCTAATTGAGTGGTGTGCATTAAATTGATTGATCCTCAAGATCAAATAACTATAAGAAAACTTTGGCCAAAGTAGTGTTTATAGTTAAACATTATCATTTCATCTATATGATTTAGTTTACATGTCTTATATGATATCATGTTACAATAAGTTTATTTATGATATACTGCATGCAATAGTTCTCTTATAGCACATGGGTTATAGTTGTATTTCTTAATTATCACACCATCATTATCTAGCCATCCATGAAGGGAGGGCCATTTCCCATGTTGGGAGATTTTACATGGGATGAATGGTCCATGTTTGGTATCAAAAATCACTAAGATGATGTTCTCCCTCCCCATAGCAGTGATTCTCTAGTGGCTATACTCATGATTACTTATGGATGATTTGAGTTCGATGAGACTTACATGCTCTATGGAACATTGTATCATTATAAATTATTATTAACCCATGTATTATCTTAAATCTATACTATTTTTTTTATATTTAATCATTATAGTAGTTGGTTGGAACATTGTATCACTAGTGGTTGAATTTGTTAATATACTTTTACAAAATAAATACTATATTCCTTTTTATAATCAACATTGTAATTGATCTTGTGATCATTATCTAAATATTAACTCTTGACCTTGCTTTTGGTTAGCTTAAATTAATTTATTTAGTTAAAGATAACTATGTTTGGCTTTAGTGTCATGGAAATAAGTAAATTAAATTAGTGTAAATTTTTTAAATTTTTTGTTACCTTATTCTAGTAAAACCTAGTGGGGTTGTTACATTTTGGTAGCTAAGGCTCAAACTCTAGGACATAATGAGACCACTAATGCAAATGTAGTCTCTTTTTAACCAATAAGAAGAATGGTTCATGATAGACATGAAGGTTATGTTATTTTAAAAATAAACCCTCTAGTGGATCCAACTCAATTTGTCATTAAAAAAGTTATGAAATTGGCTCAAATCCTCCTAGCCATGCATGAAACTAGGGACCAAATCATGGCCTTAAAATAGGAATTACATGGGCATGTTGATGAGAATAATAAAGAAGAACCTGAAGAGAATAATGATGAATAGGAAAATCCTTGAGATTATAGGCATGAGGAGGTCCCACAAGATGTGATATCATGAGTAGCTACAAATCTAACATGTGATATGATAAAGGTGAATCCACCCAAGATCAATGGAACCATTTTAAGAGATGGATCTGAAGTGTGGATAATAGAGATGAAGAATTTCAATAGTTGGAATTAATTTAAAGTCACTAAATATGTTTGGGGAGCATATTATATTTATAGAGAAGCAAAAACATGTTGGGAAAATAAGAAGCTCAAGATGAATCTTGACTCTACCACCACTTCTTGGGATTAGTTCATGACATTTTTTAGGTCATAGTGACTTCTTTGTCTATATTTTGATCATAATTAGATAGATTTTTAGAACCTTAAGAAAGGGATATTAATGTGAATGAATAATGGGAGTAATTCATTAATCTCCTAATTTATATCCCTTAGTATCATTAATATGAGAGGTTTCAAATCAAGAAGTTCATTATGGAATTAAAACCCTAAATTGGTTGTGAGGTAGATATGCCTAGGTCATATACCTGGACTAGGTCTTAGAAAAGGTACTTAAGAGTAGAAGCTGAAATATATATCTCATGTTAGAGATAAATTCAATAAGAATTTTTGAGGTCCTAAAATAAATTCAAAAAGAAGAATTTGAAGAGGAGTGGAGACTCTGATAACTAGTTTGATAACTATAATGCTAAGTTCAAAAGTAGTTCAAGAAATAGGAAACCTGAAAATGGTTTTAAGGGAGGTTTCAAGGGGAAGTAGTGGTCAGATAAAAGATGACCACCTAAAGTATGTTTCATCTATGGAGGTAATTATTATGCTAGAGAGTGTACTCAAGGTAAATCTGGTAATAAGAACAAGGTTTTTAATTCATAATAGGGAACATTTTATTAAATGATTCATGTAACTATTGAAAATCATCAAGATGAGTTGTAAGCTTCTCTTATTTAACTAAAATGTATTTTATTTGATCATATAATTTCCATTTTGATTGACACTATGGATACTAAATGTTTTATTATTCCTAGAATGCCTAATAAGTTGTCTATAAAAGATGGGATTATGGCAAATGCATGGTCAGTAAAGCATGGGAATGAATCAAAGGTTAAGGTTGATAAGTGTTTAGTTTAAGATAAGATTTGGTTACCTGAATTCACTACAATAGTGGATTAAATTGACTTTCTCAGCATAAAGATAAGGTGGATTGCTATCTCAAGAAAGTAGAGTGTCAAGATGATTTTAGAAATTAGACATAGCTTCAGGGTGAGAAAAGAGAGTTGAAGCTTACGAAAATTTCTGTAATTCAACTCAAAAAGGCTCAAGGAAAAGGATGTAAATCATTTATTATTAAAATAAATGAGATGTAGTAATTTAAGGAACCATCCATTAAGAATTATCCTATTCTTAGGAACTTTTATGTTGTGTTTCTAGAAGAAAATTTGAGATTACCACCCAAATGTGAGTTTGATTTATTGATTGACATAATACCTAGATTTGAAATATAGTCCATCTCACCTTATAGGATGAAATATATATAATTAGTTGAGTTAAAATCTCAACTTTAGGTTTTATTATCAAAAGGGTTGATTCAACCAAGTGTGTCACCACAGGGTGGACTAGTAGTGTTTGTCAAAAAGAAGGATGGTACTCTTCACCTGTGTATTGATTATATAATGTTGAATAACATGAAAATAAAGAATAGGCATCTATTACCTCACATTGATGACCTCTGTCATATGTGAGGGGAAATAGTTTTCTCCAAAAGTGATCTTCAAGTAAGGTATCATCAACTAAGAATTTTAAATGAGGATATTTCCAAAATAAAATTTTGAACCTAGTATGGGCACTATTTTTGGAAATATTGTCATTGATTTCAAAGGTCTAGCATAATTGGTGACAAAGGCTCCATAGCATTAATGGTGTTTTTAATGTTCATATCTTGGCTAATGTGTGTTAATATTTATTTAATATTAATGACTATATTTTTGGTTGCATTAAGTCAAAAGAGGGCCCATGGAGAAGTTAAAGAGTCATGTAGTAAAGACAAAAGAGGAATGGGATGCATTTTCCCATGAAGAGTCATCTTGAGGAATTCCAAAAGTCACCAAGTGAAGACAAAAGAGGAAGGGAACAGTTTATCATGAAGGCACACTTTGAAGAATATGAAAATTCACCAAGATAAGGACAAAATGGGAAAGGATGCATTTTCTTATGAAGGCTCACCTTCTGAATTTTCAAATACAAGAATTTAAAGGGTCGTGCAATTTTGGCACCATTTTCCATGATGAGTAAAGAGTCACAAAGGGTGAAAGACAAAGGTCATTTGGAAATTTATAAATAAAGGCTTGGGAATCCATTTGTTATATGGGGAAGAGAGCATGGTTTTTAATTGTTATATCTAGCTTAGAAGAGCAAAGGAGAGAAAAGAAAGAGATATTGTAATGTGTTATCATTTATTGAAAAAGTAATATTGAGAAATAGTTGTGTGGTATACATAATAGGGGTCGATACTCCTATGGGTTGGTGCTCATGAATTGTTTTTGTGTTGGTGATAAGCAAAGGGGTTGGTGCTCTTGCCTATTGGTATTCATGGATAGTTTCTATGTTGGTTCTCAGCAAAGGGGTTGGTGCTCCTGCAAGTTGATACTTGTGAATATTGTAGTTTGAGTTAGTGCTCATTCATATACTTGAGATTGTTTTATATGGTTTTTCCCACATTGGGTTTTCATGTAAAAATTTGGTGTCTCTCTTTCTCTTGTGTGGTGATTATTATTTCAATTTTATTACATGTCTTGGATGAATGGTTAAGTGGAATTTGATTAAATAAAAATTTGTAAGATTTATGATATACTGATTCACCCCCATCCAAGTATATCATGTTATTAACAACTATTAATTTATAGTGTTTCCTTTTGGATTAAAAAATCTCTAATAGCATTTATGCATCTCATGAAAAATGTGTTTAGGGATTATCTAGACCACTTTTTGTTAGTTTTCCTAGATGTTATTCTCATATATTCTAAGAATGAGCAATAACATCTCTAGCATCTAGAATTGGTTTTACATTCATTATAAAATCACAAACTTTATGGTAAGTTATCCAAATGTGTGTTTATTTAGAGTAAAGTGCATTATTTGGGGCACATTATCTCCATGTATGGGATTTTAGTTGATCTAATGAAGATAAGAGTCATAATGGAAAGCCTAATGCCTAAAAATATAAATGAAGTGAGAAGCTTTATGGGATTAATAGGTTATTACAAGAAATTTGTTCCAAATTTATCCAAGATAACTAACCCAATAAACTCTCTTTAGTGGAAAAATCATAGTTTTATTTGGTCAGATAAGTGAAAAAAAGCCTTTCAAGAGTTGAAAAGGAGGCTTACTTTGGATCTTGTGCTAAGATTTACTGCTCTTAATGGTTAGGTCTCAATAATCATAGATGTATCTAGGGATGGACTTGGAGGATTTTTTATACAATATGGTTCAATTATAGCATATGAGTCTAGAAAGCTTAAGCATTATGATTTAAATTATGCCCCTCATGATCTATAACTTGCTCCAATAATGCATGCCTTGAAAGTTTGGAGGCATTATCTATTAGGGAAATTATTTGATATAAAGATTGATAACTTGGGACTCAATTGTATCTTTGCCTAACTAAACCTAAATACATATTATAAATATTATTTATATTTCTTATTTGATTATGATTTTGATATTAACTATATCAATGGCAAGGAAAATAGATTTATAGATGCCCTAAGTCATAAAAGCTACATAATATCCTTGGCTACTATTGGGAGTATTTTCCATAATCAGGTAATTAAATTTCCCTTGGTGATGAATTCTATGAGAAAGTTAATAAATTATTGTAGATAATACTCATATTCCTAAGTTTAAAGGATTCAAGTTGGAAAGTGATGCTCTTTTAAGGTATAATGGTAGGATGTATATACTTGATAGAGAAAATTTGAGGAGCATGATGTTAAATAAATTTCACAATGCCCCTTATTTAGGTCATCTTAGAGTAACTAAGATCATGAATGAGATAAGACCTCTTTAGTTTTGGAAAATAACTAAGAAGGATTCAATGGATTTTGTATCTCAATGTTTAGAATTCCAGTGTGTGAAGGCTAAACACATATATCCAACATGATTGTTTGTATTGATGATATATCCAAATGGAAGTGGTAGGTAATTATTATGGAATTTTTCCAAGGTTTCCCATTATCATTGAATCATCATAATATAATCTTTGTGGTAGTTGAAAAACTAACCAAGGATGCTCATTTCATACCAAGTAATTTGACTGATGATGTAACAATGCTTGAAAATAGATTCATGAAAGGGGTGTACCAATTGAATGGATTTATGGAAAAGATAATTTTTTATCGAGATATAATAATGAATTATATATTTTGGTTGACTTTGAATTCATCTCTAGGCACATAGTTGAATTTCAATACTATATATCACCTAGCAATAGATGGACAAACATAGAGGGTTAACCAATATTTATAAGATATCCTTCAAGTGTATTGCATGGATAAACAATAAAATTAGGATGATTACCTTCCATTGGTTGAGTTAACCTACAAAAAATCATACTAAACATCATTAAAAATGGCTCTGTTTAAGGCATTATATGGAAGGAGGTGTAGAAATCGATCAGTTGGGACATAGTAGAAGACAAAGTAGTCTTTGGACTTGAAATGTTTTTAGAGATGGAAAACAAAGTTAGATCAATTAGGAAAAGATTTATTGAGATAATTATAGATATTTTTATATTGGTGATAAATTATTTCTACGAGTTAAGCCTCAAAAAATCTTGATTAATTTTGGTAAATCAATAAAGATAGTTATGTAAGTGATCAATCCTATAGCATACAATCTTTCTTTGACACAAGCTCTATCTCTCTTTCATAATGTTTTTCATGTGTCTTATCTTAAAAATATGTTTCTAATACTTCTCATGTATTGGATTAGAATGCTTTACAAGTTTTGGATCTCAGGGTGGTCATAGTAGAACCAATAAAAATAATTAACACTCATAACTTAGTTTACATAATAGAGAAGTGTCACAGTGCAAGGTTTGATGGGACCAATATTCTGAAAATATTACCACCTGGGAGATTTCCACATTTGTTTACTTAATATGTTTTTTGGATATTATTTAGATTTATGTTGAATAATGTTTAATTTTAGAACTATTTTTATAATAAGTGTCATCGAGATGATGGCCAACATTAGGGGGAAAGATATTACATCTTGATTATTTTATAGAATTTTTAATCTATTGATTTGTGAATTTTAATGTTTTTTATTTGCTAATTACTATTTTCATCAGTTGTATTTTAAATACTAATGTATGAATAATTATATGTTACTTATTTTCATGATTCTTAACTTGTTGAGTTAGATGTACTTCTATGTTATGTACATGACGATCATGATTATTTTGTTCATTCCAATAGTATTTTATGGATTTTATCTTTATATATGATAACTAAATTTATTATTCTAAGGTGGATGTAGGATAGAGTTTATCCCTTATACTATGCCATAGGGAGAGCATCATCAGAGAGGTTGGAGTAGATGGAGGCATTGGGGGATGATAGAATGAAAAATGATAACCCTGCACACACCATAAATAATATATTATGATTTTAGTCATTGTTTGATTTAAGTATATTATAGATTCTCTTAGTTGTTATTATGGTTTTTGAATATGAATCTGGTTGTATGTTTCTAATTTTAAGGTTGAAACTTTTATATGTTGTCTTATTTAGCTTATTTCATGTGATTATGTTTCCTAAATGAGTATAGGATGTAAGTAATGTATTTATAAAATACACTACTATAAAGAAAAAAGAGGACTTATTTTCATTATGTGTTGGATGATTATTAAATGGACTAAGTTATAAATTATGTATTAAATTTGAATTTAGAATGACCATTGTGTTTAGTAAATTTGATAATGTTTAAATGATTATTTTTCTAAGTCAATATTAATAGTTATATTGTTTAAATTATTTTGAGAAGTAAGTGTTAATGTTCATTAAGCTTAAAAGGATTATTATTACTATGAAGGTTCATGAATTAGGGTTAAGTGGTGTGGCTTGAGTTCGTCATGCCATCATATAAAATAAAACACTTTAGTTTTGGGTTGCATGGACTTTTCTTTTCTGAGCTCATTCTAATTACAGGGAGTTTTGGTAGAGTTAGTGGAAGGTTTGTTAGCATAAAATTATCATGTAGGCAAATAAAAAGGAGAGGAAGTTATGCCTATGGGGTATATGGTATAAAAGAAGAAGATAATGATGGTTTTGATTAAGATTGGAGAATGGCATTACTGGTTCAGCATAACTATGATCTCACTTACCAAGTAGGGCTTTGTTGATTAAATTTATATATGTATTTTATGAATTAATTTAGTAAATCTAGTAAATTCTTTTAGGGTTTTCATTTTTCATTACTATGAAAGTAAAAAAACTATGGTTATATACCTAGCACTAGGGATGGCTTGGCCATCGACAAAGCTAAGTATATGAGTCAATAAACACTAGTTCAAAATGGCTAGTTATTAAACTCCTTGTAAATAAAATTCACTAAGTTATAACATATAAATTTATGGGTAGTATACAAAGACTATCATAATGGATTAATCTTGAAAAAGATGTGTAGACATAGTTAGAAGATTTTTGAAGGTATAAGAACCCTATCATAGATGTCTAGGATAAACCCATGAGTAAATAAATCTATTAGTTTGATTTTTTTTATAAATTTGTCTTCAATATATGCTCAATCTTCAAGCTACAATAAAGAATCATTTTATTCATTATACCTATATACTATATTGTATTTATTCTTAAAATAGGTCTAGATTTTGTAATGAATAACCCAAGTAGGGCACCATTAGCTATGTAAGGTTAAACTCATAATTTAAAAACTAGTTTCAAGTCATTATTTTTTTCATGCATAAGTGTTGGTTTGTTTTTATGTTAAATCGGGTCAAAATTTGTAATGAATAACCCAGACTAAGGTAAAGTTATGTGTTATATTAATTTTATATTAAAATAAATTATAGTGGATTATGTAATTTTAAAACCAGAATTATGAGTTGGAAATACTTGTAGGTCACTTTAGTTAATATAATAATAATAGGACTAGTTTAATTTCATTTTATGAGGTTTGTATTAAGTAATGTTCATCATATTGTATAAATATACATAGGTATATACATGTTGAATACGGGACATGGATGGCATATGTCAACTACATGACCTATTGACATGCATATGTCTAATTATAGACATATGCATGTCAACAGGTCATGTAAAACTCATCCATGTCCCATATTCAACATGTATATACCTATGTATATTTATACAACAATATGAACATTACATATATAGAGAATAAGTCGATAGTTGTTTAAATTACATATATAATTATTTTATAATGTCTATGAACAATAAGGAAAATTATAAATGGTAAATGACCTGATGATATGCTTCTATTTATTTGGTATACATATTAATCCTAGGTATATGTTAGATAAGTTTGTGGTTCATCTATTTACATATAAGATTGAATTTTATATTATATTTGAATCCTAATGAAATTTTATGTATGATTGTTTTTCATCTGAGTATTCACCATAGATATATTAAAGAGTTTTTATTTTAATGAGAATGAGAAAATAGATAAAATTTATAGTTATATTAAGGAGTTTCATTTTTGGTGAAATTGTGAAACTTGATAAAACCTATAGTAAATATTACTATTGTATAAACATGATATAAATAAATACATTTATATTATGTGAATACAGGTTGACCTCATGAAAATTGTATAATTATAAATTTATATACCTGGTTATATATTTAAATATGTTTTTATTTATATAATTGGATGTGTCTATATTAGACCGAATGCATTTTGAAATGTCAAAATAAGAGATGTTCATTTTATGGATTTCAAACATAGCCATATAACTAAAGTTTATTGTTTGTTAGATAGTTCAAAAAAAAATTAGTAATATAGTGAGAAATCGAACATGCATGCATGCATGTGTGTATGTTATATTTAGGAATCATGACATAATATTATTCTTATACTAGTATAACATACAAACATATGCATATTTTGTTCATCAATTCAATACGTTATATGTAAAATCAAAGATGTATTAATGCATTTGTTTACCTAACATATTAATACTAAACTTAGAAGTGAATTTAATGACTTTTGGAAACTTCTAAATGTGTAATATTTGATAATTTTAGATGATTCCATCTAACATTGACTGATTTATGAAAAATTCAGTTATACAGTCAAGAAAATGGAAATAAAGTGGCATTTAGATGAGCTAACAATTGAATGATATTGAATAATGTTATATGGAGGGATAACATTAAAATAAAAGTTATTTTTAAATACTTTAGTAAATTTGAAGTATGATTCATCATTTTAATTGAATGGTGTGACTATTTAAAAATTTGTTTATATAGATAATATTATGTTTAAAATATATTAGATATTTGGAACTATTAAATTGCATTTGACAAGTTAAATGGATGTATTTGAGACTTTCTTGTTTTGACACATAATGTAGCTACTAGAAGAGAAAAATTCATTTTAAAATCTGTTGATTTTAATATTTTTAAATATATTAATCAATCTAGTATTAATGACCCTAAATAAGATAGTGTGATAGATTCCATTTATTTAATTAGTGTCACTAATATGTAGAGATGGTTTAATCTGATTGGGTGTTGTGTATAAAATTGAATGATCCTTAAGATCAAATAACTATAATAAAATTTTGGCTAGAGTAGTTTTTATGGTTAAA